>JAMPIV010017983.1:0-208677 GCA_024509875.1 Oreohelix idahoensis
TATCCATAATTTGCCGCACATCCATTAAATTTTCATAATACTGTTGATCTGAGCAAAGCAAGTACTGTACATAAAATCAAATCAAAGGCGTCCTTGCAATCGTATAAAATCAATGATGTAATGTGCGAGTAAAATCCACATTCACAGCACGTACTGAGCCTGAAGTCCATCAAAGCACCGATATACAGTAGACTGGCGCACATGACACATCCGTTCATCATACTGCGTCGTTATGTGGCTGGTGGCAACATGGATTTCAATTATTCATGCATCGCCCTTCAGATCCCCAATAATATAGACCTTCAACAAACATATATCAAGTATGGTGTAGATCTATTGTCCTGGTCATGCAAAGGGGACATCCGACATGGATGACGGAGAGATACCAAGGACAAATAATGATTTCCTGTTAGAGAACGACACTGCAGATGATGAATCACAACGACTAAGACTGTTGGAATCTGGCACCAAACGTAACAACTAGCAGGGGTAAACATGTGTAAGGATGGAGCATGTGCAAGGATGGAGCATGTGTAAGGATGGAGCATGTGTAAGGATGAAGCATGTGTATGGATGGAGCATGTGTAAGGATGGAGCATGTGTAAGGATGGAGCATGTGCGTATACAACCAGCGCGCTACAGGAACAATCAGCTATCAAACCATTTGACATTCGCTGAGGGAGACTGAGCACCTATGGGTTTGCCCGGAGTGCAACCACGTCGACTCTGAAACACAGTAACAATTGCCAAATCTTACAGTCGCGTGTCATGAGCTCAAGATCTGTCCATGTCTTCCTTGCCATTTTCATGTCTGTCTCAAGATGTCTTCTCCGTGTGGTTTTGGAGCTACGTAAACTGAACTGACCACAGAATGTACGTAGTTTATCTGTCGCTATGCGGTGACGCTGTCGTTATCCCAACACAGCGTTACTTATGAAAAATGTCGGATCAAGGAATGCAAGTCAACGTTATGGAGGGTCCAAGTGTCTGGTGCATTAAGAAATAAAATGAACAGGCACGTTTTTGTGAGCGGAAGAGTTAGTTCAAATAAATCGATGTGGGCGGGGTGGTGGTGAGGAACAGGAATTGGGGGTGCAGGGGAAGAGAGAGAGAGAGAGAGAGAGAGAGAGAGAGAGAGAGAGAGAGAGAGAGAGAGAGAATGAGTTATTACCGAAACCATTTCTACATAAACGATGATCCTAACTCAAGAGCATCCAGGTACTTCTTGTTGCAGCTCGGCAGACTGGACCGTGACGCGATCCTGGTTTTGAACCCAGTCCGTTTGCCTGGAGAAGCAAACACCCTAACCACTTTGCTAACGGTCCACAAGATGTTGGCTCATACATGATAACTTGGCAGCAATATAAACAGTGGCTCATACATGATAACTTGGTAGCAATATTAACAGTGGCTCATACATGATAACCTGGTAGCAATACAAACATTGGCTCATACGTGATAACTTGGTAGCAATATAATCAAGGTTGGGGTTTCCCAGTGATCTTAAAATACGAATGCGAAAGGTAAGAAGAAATGTCAGAATTATATGGAAATCACAAGAAATCAAGTCCAACACAAAAGTTAGAATCCTAAACTCCTAAGTCAACGCAGTATTATTGTATGGCTCTGAAACATGGAGAACAACCCAAATAACAACCAAGAATTGACAGACTTTCATAAATGAGTACTTGTGTCAATTTGATATAACAAGATGACCAATGTGGAAGTGATGATAAGATGACCAATGTGGAAGTGATGATAAGATGACCAATGTGGAAGTGATGACAAGATGACCAATGTGGAAGTGATGACAAGATGACCAATGTGGAAGTGATGACAAGATGGCCAATGTGGAAGTGATGACAAGATGACCAATGTGGAAGTGATAACAAGATGGCCAATGTGGAAGTGATGACAAGATGACCAACGTGGAAGTGATGACAAGATGACCCATGTGGAAGTGATGACAAGATCACCAATGTGGAAGTGATGACAAGATCACCCATGTGGAAGTGATGACAAGATAACCCATGTAGAAGTGATAACAAGATGGCCAATGTGGAAGTGATTACAAGATGACCAATGTGGAAGTGATGACAAGATCACCAATGTGGAAGTGATGACAAGATGACCAATGTGGAAGTGATAACAAGATGACACATGTGGAAGTGATGACAAGATGACCCATGTGAAAGTGATAACAAGATGGCCAATGTAGAAGTGATTACAAGATGACCCATGTGGAAGTGATTACAAGATGACCCATGTGGAAGTGATGACAAGATGACCAATGTGGAAGTGATGACAAGATCACCAATGTGGAAGTGATGACAAGATGCTCAATGTGGAAGTGATGACAAGATGACCAATGTGGAAGTGACGACAGGATGACCAATGTGGAAGTGATGACAAGATGACCAATGTGGAAGTGATGACAAGATCACCAATGTGGAAGTGATGACAAGATCACCCATGTGGAAGTGATGACAAGATAACCCATGTAGAAGTGATAACAAGATGGCCAATGTGGAAGTGATTACAAGATGACCAATGTGGAAGTGATGACAAGATCACCAATGTGGAAGTGATGACAAGATGACCAATGTGGAAGTGATAACAAGATGACACATGTGGAAGTGATGACAAGATGACCCATGTGAAAGTGATAACAAGATTGCCAATGTGGAAGTGATTACAAGATGAACCATGTGGAAGTGATTACAAGATGACCCATGTGGAAGTGATGACAAGATGGCCAATGTGGAAGTGATGACAAGATGACCAATGTGGAAGTGATGACAAGATCACAATGTGGAAGTGATGACAAGATGACCAATGTGGAAGTGATGACAAGATGACCAATGTAGAAGTGATGACAGGATGACCAATGTGGAAATGATGACAGGATGACCAATGTGGAAATGATGACAGGATGACCAATGTGGAAGTGATGACAAGATGACCAATGTGGAAGTGATGACAAGATCACCAATGGGGAAGTGATAACAAGATGACCAATGTGGAAGTGATGACAAGATCACCAATGTGGCAGTGATGACAAGATCACCAATGTGGAAGTGATGACAAGATCACAAATGTGGAAGTGATGACAAGATCACCAATGTGGAAGTGATGGCAAGATCACCAATGTGGAAGTGATAACAAGATGACCAATGTGGAAGTGATGACAAGATCACCAATGTGGAAGTGATAACAAGATGACCAATGTGGAAGTGATGACAAGATCACCAATGTGGAAGTGATAACAAGATCACCAATGTGGAAGTGATGACAAGATCACCAATGGGGAAGTGATGACAAGATGACCAATGTGGAAGTGATGACAAGATGACCAATGTGGAAGTGATGACAAGATGACCAATGTGGAAGTGATGACAAGATGACCAATGTGGAAGTGATGACAAGATGACCAATGTGGAAGTGATGACAAGATGACCAATGTGGAAGTGATGACAAGATGACAAGATGACCAATGTGGAAGTGATGACAGGATGACCAATGTGGAAGTGATGACAAGATGACCAATGTGGAAGTGATGACAAGATGACCCATGTGGAAGTGATGACAAGATGACCAATGTGGAAGTGATGACAAGATGACCAACGTGGAAGTGATGACAAGATGACCAATGTGGAAGTGATGACAAGATGACCAATGTGGAAGTGATGACAAGATGACCCATGTGGAAGTGATGATAAGATGACCAATGTGGAAGTGATGACAGGATGACCAATGTGGAAGTGATGACAGGATGACCAATGTGGAAGTGATGACAAGATGACCCATGTCGAAGTGATGACAGGATGACCAATGTGGAAGTGATGACAAGATGACCAATGTGGAAGTGATGACGAGATGACCAATGTGGAAGTGATGACAAGATGACCAATGTGGAAGTGATGACAGGATGACCAATGTGGAAGTGATGACAGGATGACAAATGTGGAAGTGATGATAAGATGACCAATGTGCAAGTGATGACAAGATGACCAATGTGGAAGTGATGACAAGATGACCAATGTGGAAGTGATGACAGGATGACCAATGTGGAAGTGATGATAAGATGACCAATGTGGAAGTGATGATAAGATGACCAATGTGGAAGTGATGATAAGATGACCAATGTGGAAGTGATGACAGGATGACCAATGTGGAAGTGATGATAAGATGACCAATGTAGAAGTGATGACAGGATGACCAATGTGGAAGTGATGACAAGATGACCAATGTGGAAGTGATGACAAGATCACCAATGTGGAAGTGATGATAAGATGACCAATGTGGAAGTGATGACAAGATGACCAATGTGGAAGTGATGATAAGATGACCAATGTGGAAGTGATGATAAGATGACCAATGTAGAAGTGATGACAAGATGACCAATGTGGAAGTGATGACAAGATCACCAATGTGGAAGTGATGATAAGATGACCAATGTGGAAGTGATGATAAGATGACCAATGTGGAAGTGATGACAAGATGACCAATGTGGAAGTGATGACAAGATCACCAATGTGGAAGTGATGACAAGATCACCAATGTGGAAGTGATGATAAGATGACCAATGTGGAAGTGATGATAAGATGACCAATGTGAAAGTGATGATAAGATGACCAATGTGGAAGTGATGATAAGATGACCAATGTGAAAGTGATGACAAGATGACCAATGAGGAAGTGATGACAAGATGACCAATGTGGAAGTGATGACAAGATGACCAATGTGGAAGTGATGACAAGATCACCAATGTGGAAGTGATGACAAGATCGCCAATGTGGAAGTGATGACAAGATGACCAATGTGGAAGTGATGACAAGATAACCAATGTGGAAGTGATGACAAGATCACCCATGTGGAAGTGATAACAAGATCACCAATGTGGAAGTGATGACAAGATCACCAATGTGGAAGTGATGACAAGATCACCAATGTGGAAGTGATGACAAGATGACCAATGTGGAAGTGATGACAAGATCACCAATGTGGAAGTGATAACAAGATCACCAATGTGGAAGTGATGACAAGATCACCAATGTGGAAGTGATAACAAGATCACCAATGTGGAAGTGATGACAAGATCACCAATGTGGAAGTGATGACAAGATGACCAATGTGGAAGTGATGACAAGATCACCAATGTGGAAGTGATGACAAGATGACCAATGTGGAAGTGATGACAAGATGACCAATGTGGAAGTGATGACAAGATGACCAATGTAGAAGTGATGACAAGATGACCAATGTGGAAGTGATGACAAGATGACAAGATGACCAATGTGGAAGTGATGACAGGATGACCAATGTGGAAGTGATGACAAGATGACCAATGTGGAAGTGATGACAAGATGACCCATGTGGAAGTGATGACAAGATGACCAATGTGGAAGTGATGACAAGATGACCAATGTGGAAGTGATGACAAGATGACCAATGTGGAAGTGATGACAAGATGACAAGATGACCAATGTGGAAGTGATGACAAGATGACCAATGTGGAAGTGATGACAAGATGACCCATGTGGAAGTGATGATAAGATGACCAATGTGGAAGTGATGACAGGATGACCAATGTGGAAGTGATGACAGGATGACCAATGTGGAAGTGATGACAAGATGACCCATGTGGAAGTGATGACAGGATGACCAATGTGGAAGTGATGACAAGATGACCAATGTGGAAGTGATGACAAGATGACCAATGTGGAAGTGATGACAAGATGACCAATGTGGAAGTGATGACAGGATGACCAATGTGGAAGTGATGACAGGATGACAAATGTGGAAGTGATGATAAGATGACCAATGTGCAAGTGATGACAAGATGACCAATGTGGAAGTGATGACAAGATGACCAATGTGGAAGTGATGACAGGATGACCAATGTGGAAGTGATGACAGGATGACAAATGTGGAAGTGATGATAAGATGACCAATGTGGAAGTGATGATAAGATGACCAATGTGGAAGCGATGACAGGATGACCAATGTGGAAGTGATGATAAGATGACCAATGTAGAAGTGATGACAGGATGACCAATGTGGAAGTGATGACAAGATGACCAATGTGGAAGTGATGACAAGATCACCAATGTGGAAGTGATGATAAGATGACCCATGTGGAAGTGATGACAAGATGACCAATGTGGAAGTGATGATAAGATGACCAATGTGGAAGTGATGATAAGATGACCAATGTAGAAGTGATGACAAGATGACCAATGTGGAAGTGATGACAAGATCACCAATGTGGAAGTGATGATAAGATGACCAATGTGGAAGTGATGATAAGATGACCAATGTGGAAGTGATGACAAGATGACCAATGTGGAAGTGATGACAAGATCACCAATGTGGAAGTGATGACAAGATCACCAATGTGGAAGTGATGATAAGATGACCAATGTGGAAGTGATGACAAGATGACTAATGTGGAAGTGACGACAGGATGACCAATGTGGAAGTGATGACAAGATGACCAATGTGGAAGTGATGACAAGATCACCAATGTGGAAGTGATGACAAGATCACCCATGTGGAAGTGATGACAAGATAACCCATGTAGAAGTGATAACAAGATGGCCAATGTGGAAGTGATTACAAGATGACCCATGTGGAAGTGATTACAAGATGACCCATGTGGAAGTGATTACAAGATGACCCATGTGGAAGTGATTACAAGATGACCCATGTGGAAGTGATGACAAGATGGCCAATGTGGAAGTGATGACAAGATGACCAATGTGGAAGTGATGACAAGATCACAATGTGGAAGTGATGACAAGATGACCAATGTGGAAGTGATGACAAGATGACCAATGTAGAAGTGATGACAGGATGACCAATGTGGAAATGATGACAGGATGACCAATGTGGAAATGATGACAAGATGACCAATGTGGAAGTGATGACAAGATGACCAATGTGGAAGTGATGACAAGATCACCAATGGGGAAGTGATAACAAGATGACCAATGTGGAAGTGATGACAAGATCACCAATGTGGAAGTGATGAAAAGATCACCAATGTGGAAGTGATGACAAGATCACAAATGTGGAAGTGATGACAAGATCACCAATGTGGAAGTGATGACAAGATCACCAATGTGGAAGTGATGACAAGATCACCAATGTGGAAGTGATAACAAGATGACCAATGTGGAAGTGATGACAAGATCACCAATGTGGAAGTGATAACAAGATGACCAATGTGGAAGTGATGACAAGATCACCAATGTGGAAGTGATAACAAGATCACCAATGTGGAAGTGATGACAAGATCACCAATGTGGAAGTGATGACAAGATGACCAATGTGGAAGTGATGACAAGATGACCAATGTGGAAGTGATGACAAGATGACCAATGTGGAAGTGATGACAAGATCACCCATGTGGAAGTGATGACAAGATCACCCATGTGGAAGTGATGACAAGATAACCCATGTGGAAGTGATAACATGATGGCCAATGTGGAAGTGATTACAAGATGACCAATGTGGAAGTGATGACAAGATCACCAATGTGGAAGTGATGACAAGATGACCAATGTGGAAGTGATAACAAGATGGCCAATGTGGAAGTGATTACAAGATGACCAATGTGGAAGTGATGACAAGATGACCCATGTGGAAGTGATAACAGGATGGCCAATGTGGAAGTGATTAAAAGATGACCCATGTGGAAGTGATGACAAGATGACCCATGTGGAAGTGATGACAAGATGGCCAATGTGGAAGTGATGACAAGATGACCAATGTGGAAGTGTTGACAAGATCACAATGTGGAAGTGATGACAAGATGACCAATGTGGAAGTGATGACAAGATGACCAATGTAGAAGTGATGACAGGATGACCAATGTGGAAGTGATGACAGGATGACCAATGTGGAAGTGATGACAAGATGACCAATGTGGAAGTGATGACAAGATCACCAATGTGGAAGTGATGACAAGATGACCAATGTAGAAGTGATGACAAGATGACCAATGTGGAAGTGATGACAAGATCACCAATGTGGAAGTGATGACAAGATCACCAATGTGGAAGTGATGACAAGATCCCCAATGTGGAAGTGATGACAAGATCACCAATGTCGAAGTGATAACAAGATGACCAATGTGGAAGTGGTGACAAGATCACCAATGCAGAAGTGATAACAAGATGACCAATGTGGAAGTGATGACAAGATCACCAATGTGGAAGTGATGACAAGATCACCAATGTGGACGTGATGACAAGATCACCAATGTGGAAGTGATGACAAGATCACCAATGTGGAAGTGATGACAAGATCACCAATGTGGAAGTGATAACAAGATGACCAATGTGGAAGTGATGACAAGATCACCAATGCGGAAGTGATGACAAGATGACCAATGTGGAAGTGATAACAAGATGACCAATGTGGAAGTGATGACAAGATCACCAATGTGGAAGTGATGACAAGATGACCAATGTGGAAGTGATGACAAGATGACCAATGTGGAAGTGATGGCAAGATCATAAATGTGGAAGTGATGACAAGATCACCAATGTGGAAGTGATGACAAGATGACCAATGTGGAAGTGATGGAAAAACCAGACAAGTCTCAGTGGAACAAGAGGTGAGAAAAAAAGATGATGAAGTTGGATAAGGCACACTGAGGATATCAGCGGACAGCAAAGCAAGGCAATCTTTCTTCTGGAATCCTCCAGGCAATGGAAATAGAGGCAGACCAAAGCCATAAAAATGGAGAACAGACCTGGAGATAGACACACAATAGATAAAGAATACATGGAAAGAGCTGGCACAGATGGCAGAGGATATGGGGGCTCGGCGTTAGCTTTTTGTAGTACTATACTTCACCGGGACATGATGGTGATGACGATAGTGATGACGATGTGATGATGATTTAACAAAGTGCTGAACAACTGTAATAATGACCATGTCACAAGCAGAATTATGATTCGTCATGACTACGTCCACTAGAAATATCAATAACAACATGATGCTCTCACTAACTACATCATTGCGGGAATGCCAGATAATTTTGAAGGAGATTTTTATCACTGTTTGTCAGTTGTTCTACAGTTTATTATATGTTTATTTATTTTGCTTGTTTGTATTATTTTTTTTCGTAAAATCATCATAATCTACTCACATCAGTTCCCAACATAAATACTACGCACTGATATTTTCTTACAAAAGATTCAGCACATCAAACTAGCTCTTGTTCTACTTTGTAAAAATGATTTAATAACGTATTTCGCTCTTATTTAACCCTTCCCTCCTTAAGCGCACAGCTCAGTTAACAACAGTGCTACGAAAGCCCGCGAAATACAGCTACGATCGTATCACTAACATGTGTTACCGTGCCAAAAAGTGTAAATCCTTCGCAGCTTCATCACAGATGACAACAACTTTCTAAGCAAAAAGTGCGACCGTGTATCCAGTGTCTGTCTTGAATGTAACAATAATGACCACTTAAAAAAAAAATTAGCAATATTTTTATTACTCAGTGAGAATATACTTCTGATATCCAGAAAGCAATTTAGACGGAACTAATTTAAATTCACATTCATGATGGAAATATTTATATATGTTTAGTGTTACCACTTTCACGTTTGCGAACACACAAATGGCGTTACAAACAATCTCCAGAAAGTATTTGAGTTCAGCCAAAAACGGAAGAGGAAGGAAAGGCTGAGATTTGAAAAGTTGTTTGGAGAACGGGCTCCAGGATCCGGAAGACGAAGGGAGAGAAATCGGCAGCGTGAGAAATCAGGCTTGATTCCTTGCGAAGCGGGCGGTGTCTGGGGCAGTTAATGGAGTTAATGCCACCAGGGACCCGCCAAGGGTAAAAATCCAAGTAAACACGGCTACAAATACTGTCGTATCGATACGGTGTAGACCAGAAGCGTTTGAAATGGGGGGAGAGGGGGAAAGAAGAGCTACCAGCAATAGTGGTGGCTTAAAGAGATCAATAAGGTTTCAATTTAGACTGGGGCATTGAACATGGATGGTCAAAGTGTCATTCTTGGTACCGTAAAAAGACACATTTCACATTTTCACATACAAATGTATACATAAATACACACATATATGCACACACACACACGCACACACACATATATATATATATAGATATATAGATATGTATATATATAGATATATGTATATATATATATATATATATATATATATATATATATATATATATATATACTGATAGGGAAAGGGAGGAGGGAGCGGCGGTAGCATAGTGGTTACTAGATCCTATATTCAACTGCCACCGCCAACTTACTAGCAACACGCCCTCTAATAATGTATTCCGTATATCAGCTAACTAATAATTCTTAAGACGTGTGTTTTTCTTGTAACAGAAAAATAAAAAGGAGAGAGAACTGTCCCGGTAAGATGTAGACACATCAATACAGACAAACTTTAAAGAACAAACTGTGATAAGAATACAGAAGACAAGACTACATTGGGAAATCAATAGAAATCAAAAGATACGAAGTTCAAATGTCAAGGCTGGTGTACTATATGGTTCTCAAACATGAACAACAGCAATAACAACAACAATTTTCAGAAATGGATGCTTGCGAAGAAGTGAACTGGTATGACAAGATGACCAATATGGATCTGATTACATGAACCACACCAGTGCCAGTTGGAACAATAGATGTGAAAACGACGCTGGGGATAATTAGGACACACTATGTGGACACCAACTGATAGCATTACAAGGCAGTCCTTGCTCTGGAATCGAAGGGCAAGAGAGGTACAGGTAGACTGAAAGACACATAGAACAGTTAACTGGAAACATACATGAACGGGATAAGAAGACTTTGTGCGTATGGCACAGACACGAGGCCTTGCTATTCATTTTCTGATGTCCTATACTCCATATATATGGGGTCCGAAGGGTACTAATGATATTATTAGTTGCTACAAATGCAAATATGAAATTAGGAAAACTGATAAACTAACCGGATATAAGAGAATTCACTTCACCGATCTAGAGCTGTCACAGAACAACAATCGTTCCGTGGATGTATAGTTGCAGACAGGCAGGGTTCAGCTTACAGCCAAAGACGAAGGTATTAACAAGTGCGATCAATCTTATAAGTAGACAAAAACCAATACCACGAGCGAGAACTAACAAATTTCCTACCTAAAGTACACCTTGTAACATTGAACTAGCAAACTATGTCAAACACAAAACTCTCTTCTCATCAATGAATCAATAGTATTCACAAGAGACAGAACATTTTTCAGCGCCAGGACATCGATTCGACAGCAACTTTCGGATTTCATTTTTCCCCCTCCTTCGATTGCTTACGACTTTGAACGAAGATTTGCAGACAGAATTTATTATTACCTTCGAGTTCAATGCACCAAAAGAGGTCTCGATAAAGCGTTTTCAACATTCAGCCAAAATACATCGGCCATCAACTTATTGAAATAAGAGTTAGCATTCGCCTCTCCACCGTAGAAGCGCGTTTAACACTGCACTGGGTGGAAAATAGAGTGATAGGTTTTGCAGTGCGTAGATTTTGCAATCATTTGAATGTGACCGCACCGCTTAGCACGGGATGTAGACAATAGTAGTCAGGTAGTTATTCTGAATAACATTGTCAAAATGATTAATATAATTACTTACATCACCGGGCACAATGGGCTAATCACCTGTTTGCCAAGTCACTTCGATTACATGTCCTGCCCATGGGCCTTGTGCACTTAGGTCCCCTCTACACCTCGTTTCACAGGGTAGAAGAGGTTCCGATTATGAGATGAGACTTACATCACCAAGAAAAGACAAGATGGGAAAACGAATCTACTGAAGGTAGAAATCAAAGACTAGAAGCTGTTCGAACACGGCATCAACATCAAAGAACCAGTGAATAAAATGAGCTAGTACATAAACGTTTAGAATATATACTTTTCCTTTTTGCCCTCAATGGGGCATGGGGCCTCCACTGTGGCTGTAGCCTTGCAGGAAGCCACCACAAAACATTCACATGCTCTTGGAGCAGTGGTGTTTGTAGCAATTTGTTTTCCCACATGAAGCATGCTCACTCCCAAAAACAAATATGGCAACGGCTTGATGTTTTCCTTTAGGCAGTACATTAATAATACAACCAGTGTGATACTCTGTACGTGATATTTGGTAGAGCGCGTACTTCTCCAGGCCAAGTAATCAGGTTCGAAACCTTCAAACGTCACTTTCTAGTCTACGGTACTGTAAACAGGCCACCTGGCTGTTCTTTAATCAAGGAAGGCGAAAACAGCGAGGAAAGGAACCAGTCACCCCAATACATAAAACTGATACCCAGTATAGTGAAGTCTCTAACAGTTTACTCCACAACGGCTGTATTTACTAATGGACTACATACTTAACGTGATATTTCACTTCTACCTACAGTCTCACAGCCGTGACGGTCACACTATGTTGTATTGTGTTGCAATATGTTGCGTTGCGCGGCAATAAAATGCTTCGCACTTCATTGGAATTGTGCGGATTATAAACGATCAAGAACGTATCCGCACGTTTTTCTAAGTCACAAATGTGCTATTTTTACTTCAATTCTATATTTACTTGACTTGTTCTGTCCACTTTTGTCGTGAACCGTTCTACGGAGCTGCCTCTTCTTCTTACACTTTCAGACGTCTACTTTCATGTTTCCAAAGGAAGCAATGATCAGCGTGAGGATATTTGTATCTCCTTTTGTCCAGGAATGGTATTGGTGATGGCCATATGTGCTTTCTCTGTTCCTCATATGTTAGGCTGGTGATGGCCATATGTGCTTTCTCTGTTCCTCATATGTTAGGCTGGTGATGGCGATATGTGCCTTCTCTGTTCCTAATATGTTAGGCTGGTGATGGCGATATGTGCTTTCTCTGTTCCTCATATGTTGGGCTGGTGATGGCGATATGTGCTTTCTCTGTTCCTCATATGTTGGGCTGCTGATGGCGATATGTGCTTTCTCTGTTCCTCATATGTTGGGCTGGTGATGGCGATATGTGCTTTCTCTGTTCTTCATATGTTGGGCTGGTGATGGCCATATGTGCTTTCTCTGTTCCTCATATGTTGGGCTGGTGATGGCCATATGTGCTTTCTCTGTTCCTCATGTTAGGCTGGTGATGGCCATATGTGCTTTCTCTGTTCCTCATATGTTAGGCTGGTAATGGCGATATGTGCTTTCTCTGTTCCTCATATGTTGGGCTGGTGATGGCCATATGTGCTTTCTCTGTTCCTCATATGTTGGGCTGGTGATGGCCATAAGTGCTTTCTCTGTTCCTCATATGTTGGGCTGGTGATGGCCATATGTGCTTTCTCTGTTCCTCATATGTTGGGCTGGTGATGGCCATATGTGCTTTCTCTGTTCCTCATATGTTGGGCTGGTGATGGCCATATGTGTTTTCTCTGTTCCTCATATGTTAGGCTGGTGATGGCCATATGTGCTTTCTCTGTTCTTCATATGTTAGGCTGGTGATGGCGATATGTGCTTTCTCTGTTCCTCATATGTTGGGCTGGTGATGGCCATTTGTGTTTTCTCTGTTCCTCATATGTTGGGCTGGTGATGGCCATAAGTGCTTTCTCTGTTCCTCATATGTTGGGCTGGTGATGGCCATATGTGCCTTCTCTGTTCCTCATATGTTGGGCTGGTGATGGCCATTAGTGCCTTCTCTGTTCCTCATATGTTGGGCTGGTGATGGCGATATGTGCTTTCTCTGTTCCTCATATGTTAGGCTGGTGATGGCCATATGTGCTTTCTCTGTTCCTCATATGTTGGGCTGGTGATGGCCATATGTGCTTTCTCTGTTCCTCATATGTTAGGCTGGTGATGACGATATGTGCCTTCTCTGTTCCTCATATGTTAGGCTGGTGATGGCGATATGTGCTTTCTCTGTTCCTCATATGTTGGGCTGCTGATGGCGATATGTGCTTTCTCTGTTCCTCATATGTTGGGCTGGTGATGGCGATATGTGCTTTCTCTGTTCTTCATATGTTGGGCTGGTGATGGCCATATGTGCTTTCTCTGTTCCTCATATGTTGGGCTGGTGATGGCCATATGTGCTTTCTCTGTTCCTCATGTTAGGCTGGTGATGGCCATATGTGCTTTCTCTGTTCCTCATATGTTAGGCTGGTAATGGCGATATGTGCTTTCTCTGTTCCTCATATGTTGGGCTGGTGATGGCCATATGTGCTTTCTCTGTTCCTCATATGTTGGGCTGGTGATGGCCATAAGTGCTTTCTCTGTTCCTCATATGTTGGGCTGGTGATGGCCATATGTGCTTTCTCTGTTCCTCATATGTTGGGCTGGTGATGGCCATATGTGCTTTCTCTGTTCCTCATATGTTGGGCTGGTGATGGCCATATGTGTTTTCTCTGTTCCTCATATGTTAGGCTGGTGATGGCCATATGTGCTTTCTCTGTTCTTCATATGTTAGGCTGGTGATGGCGATATGTGCTTTCTCTGTTCCTCATATGTTGGGCTGGTGATGGCCATTTGTGCTTTCTCTGTTCCTCATATGTTGGGCTGGTGATGGCCATAAGTGCTTTCTCTGTTCCTCATATGTTGGGCTGGTGATGGCCATATGTGCCTTCTCTGTTCCTCATATGTTGGGCTGGTGATGGCCATTAGTGCCTTCTCTGTTCCTCATATGTTGGGCTGGTGATGGCGATATGTGCTTTCTCTGTTCCTCATATGTTAGGCTGGTGATGGCCATATGTGCTTTCTCTGTTCCTCATATGTTGGGCTGGTGATGGCCATATGTGCTTTCTCTGTTCCTCATATGTTAGGCATGTTCTCTAGGGAGTACGAACAGCTGTTGTTGTTGAGCCAAGTCTGTCGCGTTGCCTTGTGATACAGTGTCGTTGTAGGATAAATGTAATATTATCTATCCATCTGCTTCTTGGTCTTCCTGGTTCTCTAAAACCAGATCGTCAAATGTCGTAGGCATGTAGTGGTAGTTGATCGGGATATGTTCTCGTAATATGACCACCCTACTTGTGTGTAATCTCTCTATGTTTCTGATGCAGAACATATCTCCCCATACATTTTAAGACGTCATCATTTCTCACTCTGACTCTCCCGGCAACATTAATGGCTCTCCTTAAACATCTCATCTCCCACCATGTGATCTTCCTCTCCTGTGCTCTAGTCAGGGACCAATGTTTGGCACTGACAGCAAGAAGTTGGTAAGAATATACCTCCTACCCGTCAACCCCCAAGGAGCACAGACCTTTAATAAATTTATTCCTGTCCCGTGCCATCTGCTCAAGGTCATTCGGTTTCTTCCTGATTCTTTCTCCAGTTCTCTTCTCCGTGTGTTCTTTGGTCTCCCTCTAAGTATCATGCCCTGGGAATTCTAGAACACTGACTGACTTGTAATACTATCAACACGTTTCCACGGTGTGTATCCTATTCATAGCCAGCGTCTCCTTCTCATATATTGTTCCACTGGCACTTGTCAGGTTCGTGTCATCAGATCCACATTAGTCATCTTGTCATCAGATCCACATTAGTGATCTTGTCATCAGATCCACATGAGTGATCTTGTCATCAGATTCACATGAGTGATCTTGCCATACCAGTTAAAGTCTTCCATTCTACGCAAGCACCCAAAAATGAAAGTATGTCGCTTTTTAGATTGTTTTATTTTTATTTTTGCTATTTTTAAATTTTTTTTCAGAGCCATATAATAGGACTGATTTGACATTTGAGTTCAAGAATATAGTATTCATCAATACTATATAATGCGTAAAATTTATAGCACGTATAACGTCTATATTGCGCATTCTGTGCTATTTATAACTAAAGAAGCACATATAAAATAAATCTGAAGTAGCACTTAATGAAATGTATCACTTTATCAAAAGTATTACAAAGTCTAATGACTGCCTGCATAACTCTAAAACCGAATCGCAGTACAGAAGAAATTCAAGTTTCCAAATATCACTCTTATCCCCACGTATCACTTTACCAGTGCCAGATCGAAGAACTGTTGAAGATAGTTTCCTCAAAGACTGCTCCAGCAGAAATGGTGCCTCGAACTAACAGTAGTAAGTCACTTAAGTCAACACCTTGCGAGAGAAACACTAGTATCTAATTTTATCTCAACTCGGTACTCTGGCATATCAGCATAACAACTTCAGAAAGGTTAACCGCGCGGACACGGCACTGTGGATGGAATAACGTGCATTCAGCGGAACTGTTACCCTCAGCCGATACCTGTCTACCGGATCAATGTGTCTGCCAGTATGGATGCTCCAGCGACACAAATTACTTCCCATCATATTCAATCTCCCTTCGCCATTACAGTGTTTACAAATCGAAATCCGGCGAATGTAAAATTTATGGTGTTTATTTTTGGTGTTTCTTTTATGAACACAGAAAATTATAATTGAACAAAAATGTCAATAAAAAGCATTTCATAACACTCTTCACCCCCTCCCCTATTTTTAACCCTTCCCTAAACAAAAATGCCTTTGAAAAATAATAATAGAAACCAAAGATTCTGTTATATCGGTGGGTTACATTATCGATCTTCACGGACGGGTAAAGTATTCGATACCAGTGTGATGAAAGGCTATCGGCGGGACAAATTTCATTTGAACCCTCGTCGTGTGCTCGCTAGACCCACATGTGAGACATATGAGACCCTGTTCAGTCAGCGATCACAGGAGATCAATATAACCCTCAGTTCCCCCCCCCCCCCCCTTTCTCTCTCTCTATCTCTGTATCTTCCTCTTCTGTGTCTCTGTCACTCTCCATGAGTCCGATGGTGAACATAAGTGGAAACGGATAGTTGCCACAGATAGGAAACAGAATGTAAAGAGTTCGAGGCCTTGAAAAGAATACCTTCTGCAGCGAAGTCGTCTTCAAGTACCAAGAGTGGCGAAGGCGATCACGCTTTTCCACAACTACCTGTCTTCGGTACTGTTTATCACTTCTGTTGTGGGCTTTTTTCCATGGCATGATGTTAAACTACCCTGTTACAGTATTCCCTTCTTTGTCGTCCACTATCCCTTTTTCCTTCAATCCTTCCTGCCGTCAGAATATATTCCAGCATTCTTCCTATCATAACATGCCCGCAGACAGTGGACGGCTACCTTCTAACGTTAGTGATAAGCTTCCTACGCTCACTGGCCTCTTTCAGGATATCTGTCACGGCATTGCCTCTCCTTGCTTTGCAGTAGTAGTCCACTAATGGTCACAACGCAAGCATATCTAAAAGTAGGTCGTCCAAGGTATCTATATTCGCGCAAGATTACTCTTGGCAAAGATGTAGATAGAAGATGAATGGCGCTTCTACCGTAGGGGAGCCTTCACAAGATATTCCCAGAAGTCAAGAACAAACGCTGCTTAAGGGCTGAGCAAATTTGTTAACTTATTATCTGGCCAGTCGCCTTTTGTGAAGCGGTTATGCAATGATTCTGGCCCGTCAAGCCCCCAGTTGGAGTAATCCAACGAATGCCCTCTTATAAGTAATGGCTCTTTATATATATATATATATATATATATATATATATATATATATATATATATATATATATATATATATATATATATATATATATATATATATATCAAGAAACATTGGCTCATACGTTTGCTTTCGTACATATAAACTGAATCAACTATTATTGTTTTAAAAAAACATACAACAAATTTAATAGTCAATTAGTCTTTAACGTGGGAAGAAAATATGGAAAAATTGAAATTAAAGTTTCCTCATTGAGGTTTAGAATGGGCTTTAGAATGTCTTTGATTTTTGCTGTAGCCTGTTCTATAAAACTTAGCTCCAGATGAGTCCTGCAGCTGTGGTTTTCGTCACTTCTTGGTGATGAGGGCATTTCTTCACTCAATGTGTCCGATTGCGGCGGTTGGTGGTGATGCTCTTCTCTCACACTAGCGGCGTTATTACCACAGTCGTCTGATGGCTTGTAACCATAAACCCAAAATTTTGGGAATACACACTTCTCCTGGCACAGATTAGAATGGACCCACAGCCCTGTAGTTAGATGCTGTTCGAATCACTGGTCTGGAAATGTAAGTTAAATCGTCTGACGGCTGGTGTATTGCGAATTCCTGGCCTGGGAAAACAGTTTGTATAATTCCTCTTATGACTTGGTCTGGGAAATATGAGTTAATTCCTCTGACGGCTGGTGTTCTATGAATCCTGCCTGGGAAAACTTTCGTTAAAATTCCTGACTCCTTCTGATAAAATTCCCAAGTTTCCAATCTTGTATTAAAATTGCGGTTTTACTTGTAAGTTCCAAAGTTACCCAATACTCGATCTGGTACTTCTAGTTGTGGAATGATAAGTCCTATCCTCTTTCCTCTGGCTTGTAGGAGGTGTTTAGTTGACGCTGCAATGCAGTCTGTCTGTGTCTCAGAGTTTGTTAGATTATATCTCACAATCCTTAGTTTCAAATCCAGCTGTGTTTCCGCCGAAAGTTCCAATCAAATCAGTGTAGATTTTGGCGAACCAATGCAACCCATCTAGCACTGTTTGGGTGGGGAAGTTTATCATTACTCATCCCACGCGTATTTAAAATATTAATTTTAATATCCACGCGTGACCTCTTACAACAGTGATGTCAAATCGTTACCTAAGACTTCCTGAGCACCTCTGTTTATCATAATACTGTGACCCTGTGTTCCTGGCGTAATGTTTTCCGCCCAGATGTTTATCCCGACAGATTATCTAATTATCCTCTTTATCTGCGTGTCTCCGCCAGACAGATGTCTGGTCAGACCGTGTTCTCTTTTTTCTTACAAGCTTGTGTCAACACGATCAGCCGCTTCCCAATTGGGTCAAATGTTTGACGGACACGTTTCCACACGTGGTCAGACGGATTATGCGATAAGCGGGTGACCGGTCTGACGACTGGGTATTGTTACGATAATACCACAGGTCAGCTGGCGGAACGTAAACACGTCTGAGGAGTGGCAAACAAGATAAAGACAGCCATATAGCAAATACTGTCGTAGCAAATACTGACATAGGGGAGTGGCGTGTTAGAGACTTCACCATGCTATATCCAGCATAGAGCAAAATAATGAAAATAACGAATGAAAAGGCATGATTTATGCCAAATAAAAGCGATGGGTGAGAAAAATGAAGAAAAAGAAAGGATACTGCCGGAGGGTTGAAGGTGTGAGAGATCACACAAAAGAGCACGTTCAGACGTTTTGTCACATAATCCTCATCACTCGTTTAGGCTGTCCACGGTAATCTTAACATTCTTCACTTCTCTGTGGCCTCTAGTGCTTTTTTTTTACTTGTTTAATAATTGTCCACGACTCACGTCCGTATGTCAGGATTGGTTCTATATAACACTGGAGAACTCTCTTTCTTTTCCCCACTGACAAAGAATTGTTGCATACAATACTTACTTACTTAGTCGTTCCCCTTCTACCGTGAGGTGTAGAGGTTGCATACAATACGATAAGGTAAAAGGTGATAAGGATGAAAATGTCAACGCGATGTGTCCTGTTTCTAGATCATGTTTTCTTAACCTTTTTTGTTCCACTAAACCCCTCTGATTGTCCGATGACGCCTCCTTGGAAAACAAATGTACATAAAAGCATAACATTTTAAGTTATGTAAACGGACCCCTGGAAACAGAGGATCCATGGATCACGGGTTACAAAACCCTGTTCTAGATCAATGTTTGCAATGCGCCTGAAGCATCCATTTCTTTTTTAAGGACGCACATCATCTGCACTTTCTATCACAGGCTATCGTGAATCTCTCTTTCTCTCCACGGTTCTCTCATATACATTCAGAAAGTGATGTCAGAGCTGAATGGTTAATTTTCATACGAACATACACACAAACGAAAAGAGACAAACAGACTCACAGACAGACATTGAGGACTAATATAGAAAACAGAAGCATACAATGACATATCGACTATATTGCATCAGATGAACCGGAGAGAAAGAGCCGGGGGTGAGAGTGGGGGAGAGGAAGAGTTGACTGAGCGGGGCAGCCTGGGATTATCTCCACCCGGTTGGTAAATATGGCCGAACGGTTTGGTATTGATGCTATTTTCGGCATCATCAATGTCTGCGATCGACAACAGCTGACAATGCGAGCCTCTCTTGTCCGCACTGCTGCCATTGTCAGTACTACTGCACTTTTTTTTTTTTTTAACGAGAGTGATTGTAAGGTTATTACTGATGATGATGACGACGACGTTTGCGATCATGATGATAATGATGATGATCACCACGAAGACGATAATGATGATGAAACAGGGTAGATGAAGACTAGGCCAAAGTGTACAAAGAGGGGCCGAGGAGGGTGTATTAAAATTTAGTGTTAGCGACTGTCACCCGTTTAAATCAGTGGTTCCCAAAGTGGGCGGTACCGCCCTTTCCAGGGGGCGTTGGGAGAATTCAACGTGATGATAAGAGAAAATTGGGCGGCAGGGGGGGGGGGGGGGCATTCAAGGGTAAGGGGTTGGTTGAGAATTTGACAGACTAAATTTTTAAAATGTTAATGTAACACATGTAAACGCGTTATGGTTATACAAGGCACTGACGTGGGCACTTAAAGGAGAACCATAACTTCGCTCGTCCCAGTTTTTCAGAACTGACAGCAGACGTTCCCAACATCATTGAGACAAGGACGAGATAGGAAAGACAGATAGCGAAGTAGTTGTATTAATATGATCATTAAGCAAGGCGTAGTTTCGGCTATATTTGCCAATCTGAGCTCAGGTGACTATAGGTGATAGTTAATTCAACCGTAGTCGTCTGCTAAAAAGCGAGTGTGAAGGATGGATGCCCTATTGTCCACCCTGTCAACCCCGAGGAAAGAAAAACTAACAACAAGAAGTGTGTGGTCAATTTACTAAGAAATAATCAACATCTTTTGGAAGGTGAAAACCATTGCTAAATAGTGTTTACCAGTTTAATACTGGGGAATGTCCATAGGCAAGATGTGTTCGAATGTACTTTTCGCTGGAAGCTGAAGAAATTAGATATCTGGAGGTGTTTTTAAAAGGACCAACTTTGCTTGCTTGCAGATTTAACTAAGGATTCTATGTTTTTTTTTTTTTTTTTGGGGGGGGGGGGGGGGATTGTGATAACGTGGTTTATTGTAATATGTTTGTGTTTGTATTTATGTTATACTATATTATCTCTGGTACGTATTTTTCCTTTTGTAGTTAAAGTTCAATATGGCTTTCTTATTCAAAATATGATATTGTCTTAACTGGTATGTTTTTAATTTTCACTGGAGGGTTATTTGGTCAATCCGTATTTATCTGGGGATAGAGGGTGATCTTTCGCCAGTGTAGACTACTGGCTCGCATCCTTATTTATTTATTTTTTATATGTTAGCTTTTGTTTTTGTAATATAGTGTTTTATTAACTTTTGTATTTCTGAAGGGGTCTTTGTGCCTATGAGATTTTCTACACTCATTTCTACCTTGTGGTTACTACAGTATGTCTTAATGTTTTGCCTCTGCTGGTCATATTTTTGCAATCCACCAGAAAGTGTCTTATTGTGTTTGGTTCTTGACACTCTTCGCATGTGGGTTCCTCAATCATGAAATATCCAGTTCCAAGCTTGAGCCTCAGCAATACAAATTAATATAATTAATAAATGTATAACCACCGGTACTATTTGTAGTGGTGTTGATGGTATTGTATGATGGTGTTATTACTACATGTAACTTGTATGAGGCCAGCTGTGAAGGCTCCTGAGATAAAATGTGGTTGAGAATTATCAGAAGGCCTTTCTTGCTACCACTACGACCTCACACTTAATTTTTTTTTTCTTAATGAATGTGGCTACGTAAAGTGTCTAGGGTAATGATGTGTAATGTGGTGTGTTAGTTATAAATACACCCACAGGCATTTAAGAAGACTAATAAGATTAACAAGTGTTAAAATACACTGAACTAACTCACGTGTATAAAGTTTTTGATATAATTATATTACATTTATTTGTTCTGGATCAAGTTTTATTTTGACCAGAACTTGTTTTAAAAGAAGGATTTAAAATTTATGAAAATTATGCATGGAATGTTACTGTCATGAAATATTCTAATCCACATATATAAATTATTAGGTAAATATAAAGCCTAACAAATAAAATTAATAAAGAGAAGAGCAATGGGAAAATGACAGTGCTGTCACAAAGAATGTACTCGAAATCCCCCTTGTTTTCTGCTTCGTCTGCAAATTGTAACGCTTTCACGTTGATAGTAAAAGCTTACTGTATTATACCCGCTTTCTTCAATGAAACGTGTGCTGTATTTCTTGGAAAAAACATTGAGAGACTGCGTAATGACCTAAATTAATCCTAACATTAATTATATTACGTTACCAAAACGAACGAACAGATGGACAAAAGGATGGCGAGAGGGGAGGGCTGAAAATCAGGAACGCATGCAACACGCGACGCGCGATATACAAATGCTGGCATCACGCGTGTAAGTCTACAAGCACTAACTTTTTCAGACGGACAGTGATAAAATACACTACCCTTTCCCAGAGTTAGGTTTATAAATCATAACAGACTCTTATTAGAAAAGATAACAATAGATGGGTTTACGTTTGAACACATAACAGTACCCAGACAGCACATCTTCCAAACAGGAGGTAGAAGAAATTGCATATTTTGAACGCAGCCACGTAGCTCCTTTAAATTAGTATTATTGGGTTCCTTAGGGCTTGCTGACAAATAATATGTAAAACGTTACGCCAATAGTCCAGGAATTAATAAATTATACCCAAAATAAAATATTGGGGGTGCCTGACAGCATAAAATCATTTCTGCTCATAAGATTTTTTTTTAACGTGTTTGGAAAAAATTTACGTTACAGAAATAGCCTACCATGTAAACTTCAAATTGATTGGAGCGCAACAAATGAAAGCCTAACCACGATTGGTCGGGCTATAAATACTATCTTGGTTGTTAGGGGAGACGGGAAAAGATAACATTTTTTCAAACACTTGTCGAAACGTGGCTCATTGGCCAGTCTCGCTGATATACACACTTGGGAGCGTTAGTTCGAAACCACTTGTTTAAAATAGCTTGATAAAGCATCAGTGCGTTGAAGCCAGCATATATTTGGCTAAATTAAAAGCCTGGAAGATAAGCAGAAGGAAATTTGTGCCAGTTTGTGCCAGAATTCATTGCTAATCAACGTATCTGTGTTATTCGTATGAATTGTGGTAAGCTTGAACCATTTAATATCTTTTAATGAAAATTGAATGTGAATTGTTGATTTATGCCTGTATATATATGTGTAGTTCAGGGGCAAACGTGAGGTAAAGCCTAAAATGCTCCAGCCTGAACAGAGGGTGTCGGAGAGAAGTAAAACGGCATGGAATGGCCAAATAGTACACTGACACCTGGATGATTGACTAGAAAGAAATAATGCTGGAAGTGCAGAGGCGTAGTGACCATTAAGGATGGTAATGCTGGTATAAAGTATTTCAGATGAAGCTGACTGTTGGCCTAACGCTCTGAACGCAATGTTTGTGCTGTATTGTGATCAGTGTTGTCAAGAGTAGTGGATTAAATTAAATTGTTTATCTGTCTGTTGTTGTGACTTACACTTCACCATACTCATACCCTAGACACATAACGTAGCATCACACTATTCCAGAATAATTCTGACTGAGATATATAGATATGTGGTAGCAAGTAAGGTTATCTATAATACACTACTCTTAATAGATATAGATACCTTCACAGCTGATCTCAGTCAGTACACTAAGTTCCCTATAAGTATTTATAACTTCCCACTTCACCACATATATTGGGGTCTCGCTCTTGGGATTTTGAATCTTTCACTATTAAAAATATTGGGGGGTAATTCACTTCAGGGAATATAAGAATTAAAAGGTATCCTTGGGTGGAATTAAATAAGGTTGAGCTCACGGTGCCTGTGTTGTCCATTAGAGATTGAATTGTTGGTTAGACATTGTATAAATTTACATAATAGACAATGGCGGACCTGGCCAAATTTCGATCTGCTGCGGTTCAGACTGCAAAAGAGTTAGGATTAGATGGGCAAGTTATGGTTGCCTATGTCACAACGGAATGTGACAAATTTATTGAACGCGAAGAAAGAAGATTAGAAAAAGAAGCCGAAAGAAGGTTAGAGGCTGAAAGGGAAATTAAGAAGTTACAATTTGAAGCTGAGGCTGAGACTAAGAGGTTGCAGATTGAGGCTGACAAAGAGGCTAAAGCATTGGAAGCCGAGGAAAGAAGACAAGCTGCAGAAAGGGAAGAGAAGAAATTAGCTGCAGAAAGGGAAGAGAAGAAATTAGCTGCAGAAAGGGAAGAGAGGAAATTAGCTGCAGAAAGGGAAGCAGAAGATAAAAGATTACAAAGGGAACATGAATTACGACTAAGGGAGTTGGAGTTTCAAGGCCATGCTCCTGAAAATGGTGCCAGTCCCTTTGCCTCTGATGCTACGGTTACTCAAGGAGCCTCAATCTCAGCTATGAATTTTCATTTAGATCATTTTGTTGAGAAAGACGATGATATTGAGAGCTACCTAAATAGGTATGAACTATTAGCTACCACGTATGGGTTAGAGAGAGAAAGGTGGAGCTTAAAGTTATCTCAGGGACTTCGTGGGGCAGCTTATGAAGTTTTTGCAAAAATGAGCAGAGGTGATCAGGAAAATTATGACATGCTAAAGCAGGCTCTTTTGTTAAGGTATGAAAAGAATGCAGAGTTTTACAGGAAAAAATTTAGGAATGCTAAACTACTGTCAGGTGAAACCTATCACCAGTTCTCTGCACGAATAGAGACATACTTGGAGAAATGGACTTCTCTGGGGAAAACCCAAGATCTTAAGGAAATGGTCCTTATAGAGCAACTAAGAGAGTCCATGGCTCCAGACCTGAGAAAGTTTCTCATGGAACAAGGTGCAGAGAGGCTGGGTGAGTTGCTAAATGTTGCTGAAAGGTATCAAGCAGCTCAAGCAGAGGTAACAGGTAATAAAAAGAAACAGGTGGATAACTTCAGGGCACCACAGAACTTTAATAAATTTGATCCTAAGGATCAAAATAAAGGTAAGCACCAATTTGATAGGCCACGGTATGACAATAAAAATAAAGTCCCACAATTCGATGAAAGGAAATATAATGAAAGAAAATCTTTCAACCAAGGAAAAAGGTGGTGTAAGAATTGTCAGATGGACAATCATGACACTGACCGTTGCAGAAGGAAACCTGTGTATATGGCAACCCTTCAGGTCAGGTCGACCTCAAGACAGGAGGAGGATATTATGTTAGATACCACTCCAGAAGAGATGAGGAAGGCACAGGCTGGAGATAAAACACTCAAGCCTTGTTTCAGAAAATTGTCAACTTGTCATACAACTCCAGGCAAGGGAGATTTTTACATGAAAAACAAGTTGATGTATAGGAAGGCCGGAACTAGATCCCATGGTCACGGACAGCTGGTTCTTCCAAAAAGATATAGGGCAGACTTAATAAGGAGCCTACATGTGAAACCAGATGGGGACCATGAGAAGATAGGTACCATCATTCAAAAGGTGGCTCACAATTATTATTGGCCCAAAGCAAGATGGGACATTGAGAACTTTGTAGAAAGGTGTAGTATAGCACATGAGGGAACACCCACAAGTGGGAACATGGATCAGGACCTGGACACGCCATGGGGCCAAATCAGGCCTGACAATAAAAGGAAAAATAGATTTGATAAAGTGGACCAAATGGAATGGGAAGCCCCTTTTCACGGACAAGCTTCACTTAACTGTTTTACAATGGCCACTATGCGGAGAGTGCAAAAAGATGTCTTACCCCAGGATAAGCCGAAAATCCCTCAATCGGACTTAAACAAACTGGAGGAAGAGGATGTAGGGAGGAAATCTCTCATCAAGAATTTTAAGAGGGGAGAAAGCCCCAAAAGAAAAATTGGTAGCGGTCGTTTTGTGAATGATAATTCTGGGAGGAAAAATCATCACTATAAAGCTTCAAGTGGAAGAGACCATACCGGTGCATGGACAAATAGGTCCACACAATTAAAGGTCCATATGTAGCTTTGTTAAGAACGTGGACTGATGAAAAGGCAGAGGAAAACATTACATCTTCATACCAATATGTGAATGAGCTGACCACTCGGTTGAAAACTGGCTGGAAACTTGCCAATGAAAATTTGAAACAAGCCAGGAAGAAACATGCTGCCTATTATAACAGGAAGGCGAAAGACAGAAATTTGGCTGTGGGAGAGAAGGTACTGCTTCTTTTGCCCGGGAGTCAGAATAAGTTACAAATTGGATGGCAGGGTCCATATACAGTTCTAGAGAAGGTGTCTAGAACAAATTATAAGATAGATAAGAAGGGGAAAGAAAAAATCTATCATGTGAATCTCCTGAAGAAATATTTGGAAAGAGAACATCAGGAAGAGACACACTTGTTGACCTTGTCCATCGCCATGGAGATGAAAAAGGAACCACTTTCATCATTTGAATATCCATTACACCCCTGTGAGACAGCAGCACAGGTGAAAATCAGTACACATTTAACGAAAACTCAGAAAGAGAGAGTGCAACAGGTTCTAAATAATCATGCAGAGGTGTTAACAGACCGACCAGGGCATACAAACCTATTGGAATATGATATGAAACTCATAGACTCCACACCTGTCTGTATGAAACCATATTCGATTCCGTTTGCTAAGGAAAAAGCTTTGAAGGAAGAGATAGACTATCTATTGAAGGAAGGAATTATTTCGCACAGTGAGTCTTCGTATAGTTCCGGTGTTGTACTCTTAAGGAAGCCCTCTGGAGAACATAGACTCTGTATAGATTACAGGAGACTGAATGCTATTACAGAAGGACAGGTGGATCCATTGCCGGATACAAATCAGCTGTTTGCCAGGCTAAATAAAGCTAAATATTTCTCAAAAGTGGATCTGAGTAAAGGATACTATCAGATTCCAGTAAAGCCTGAGGTTAGACCATACCTAGCTTTTAGTACCTCAGAAGGACACTATGAGTTTAATAGATTGCCATTTGGATTGAAGAATGCGCCTAGTGTCTTCTCTAGAATGATGAGAAAATTATTGGATCCTCTGAATAATCCCTGTATAACAAATTTTATGGATGATATCCTTATAGCAACAGAAACATTTGAGGAACACATTGACTCTCTGAACATGCTGTTTGATCGACTTAGGGAGGCAAATTTAACAGCCCGACCAACCAAATGTTGCGTTGGATGTAAAGAATTGGAATTTTTGGGACACACAGTTTATCAGGGAAACATGACCCCTGACCCAAAGAATTTAGAAAACTACAGAAAGCCCCGAGACCACAAACCAAGAAGGACGTGAGATCCTTTGTCTCATTATGTGGTTTCTACCAGAAGTATATCAAAAACTTTAATTCCATATGTGCACCTTTAACGGAATTGACACGTAAAGGACTTCCAGATCGCATTACATGGACACCACAATGTGAAATGACTTACCAAGAATTGAAGGAAAAGCTCACAAGTAAACCCATTTTGAAATTACCTGACTTAAGTCAAGAATTCATAGTAAGGACGGATGCAAGTAATATTGGGTTAGGTGCAACTTTACTACAGAAATCAGATGCATTGGATGGGGAATTAAGCCCAGTGGCATATGCTAGCAGAAAGTTGAATAAAGCTGAAATCAACTACTCAACTAGCGAAAAAGAATGTCTTGCAGTAATATGGGCAATAAAGAAATTCAATATTTATCTATATGGGAAGGCATTTAAGTTGCAAACTGACCACAAACCTTTATCGTTTTTAGCACAGGCTAAGCATGAGAACTCTAGGTTACTCCGATGGTCTTTGCTTCTGGCTCCATATAATTTTAGCATTGAATATATATCTGGAAAAACCAATCTGGGAGCGGATTTTTTAAGCCGCCATCCGTGTGAGGAGAATCACCGTAAACCCCAGAAATAATAATAAATTTCTCTATGTGTATATAGAATAAAGGACTGACATATAATGTCTGTTTTTAAGAGGGGAGGTGTCATGAAATATTCTAATCCACATATATAAATTATTAGGTAAATATGAAGCCTAACAAATAAAATTAATAAAGAGAAGAGCAATGGAAAAATAACAGTGCTGTCACAAAGAATGTACTCGAAATCCCCCTTGTTTTCTGCTTCGTCTGCAAATTGTAACGCTTTCACGTTGATAGTAAAAGCTTACTGTATTATACCCGCTTTCTTCAATGAAACGTGTGCTGCATTTCTAAGAAAAACATTGAGAGACTGCGTAATGACCTAAATTAATCCTAACATTAATTATATTACGTTACCAAAACGAACGAACAGATGGACAAAAGGATGGCGAGAGGGGAGGGCTGAAAATCAGGAACGCATGCAACACGCGACGCGCGATATACAAATGCTGGCATCACGCGTGTAAGTCTACAAGCACTAACTTTTTTCAGACGGACAGTGATAAAATACACTACCCTTTCCCAGAGTTAGGTTTATAAATCATAACAGACTCTTATTAGAAAAGATAACAATAGATGGGTTTACGTTTGAACACATAACAGTACCCAGACAGCACATCTTCCAAACAGGAGGTAGAAGAAATTGCATATTTTGAACGCAGCCACGTAGCTCCTTTAAATTAGTATTATTGGGTTCCTTAGGGCTTGCTGACAAATAATATGTAAAACGTTACGCCAATAGTCCAGGAATTAATAAATTATACCCAAAATAAAATATTGGGGGTGCCTGACAGCATAAAATCATTTCTGCTCATAAGATTTTTTTTTAACGTGTTTGGAAAAAATTTACGTTACAGAAATAGCCTACCATGTAAACTTCAAATTGATTGGAGCGCAACAAATGAAAGCCTAACCACGATTGGTCGGGCTATAAATACTATCTTGGTTGTTAGGGGAGACGGGAAAAGATAACATTTTTTCAAACACTTGTCGAAACGTGGCTCATTGGCCAGTCTCGCTGATATACACACTGGGAGCGTTAGTTCGAAACCACTTGTTTAAAATAGCTTGATAAAGCATCAGTGCGTTGAAGCCAGCATATATTTGGCTAAATTAAAAGCCTGGAAGATAAGCAGAAGGAAATTTGTGCCAGTTTGTGCCAGAATTCATTGCTAATCAACGTATCTGTGTTATTCGTATGAATTGTGGTAAGCTTGAACCATTTAATATCTTTTAATGAAAATTGAATGTGAATTGTTGATTTATGCCTGTATATATATGTGTAGTTCAGGGGCAAACGTGAGGTAAAGCCTAAAATGCTCCAGCCTGAACAGAGGGTGTCGGAGAGAAGTAAAACGGCATGGAATGGCCAAATAGTACACTGACACCTGGATGATTGACTAGAAAGAAATAATGCTGGAAGTGCAGAGGCGTAGTGACCATTAAGGATGGTAATGCTGGTATAAAGTATTTCAGATGAAGCTGACTGTTGGCCTAACGCTCTGAACGCAATGTTTGTGCTGTATTGTGATCAGTGTTGTCAAGAGTAGTGGATTAAATTAAATTGTTTATCTGTCTGTTGTTGTGACTTACACTTCACCATACTCATACCCTAGACACATAACGTAGCATCACACTATTCCAGAATAATTCTGACTGAGATATATAGATATGTGGTAGCAAGTAAGGTTATCTATAATACACTACTCTTAATAGATATAGATACCTTCACAGCTGATCTCAGTCAGTACACTAAGTTCCCTATAAGTATTTATAACTTCCCACTTCACCACAGTTACATAATAAATACAAAAGTGTACATATTTAAGTACTAGAATAGTTAGTTTTATTCAAATGTTCTGGTAGTCAGCTACTAGGGAGGATATTTATTGTCTGTGCTGTTGGGGTGGTCTCATCACACCTGTCTATATTGACTACACCGTGTCCAGAAACTGGTGGGAATTTTTATGGGGATATTAGTCACTACCAATAGTTGGTGAATGTCCAGCAGACCAGAGGCTCACTCATCTTTTTGTAGCTCTGGTGCTGAAAACTTGCGGTCCCACCTCTCCGTGCTGGCGGACAATAATGGTGGTCTCTGTCACAAGAACTGCACAGATACACTCGAGTAAAGTCACCCACCGGATAGACTCTGCTTTGTTGTCGATAGAAAACTCACAGCTCTGCAATCAAAGTATGGGCTATGTGTCAAAATCTATTCTATACCCACGTCTGGACACCACACTGACACAACAACCACATCATACAGACAGGTCAGATCTCTCTGACCAAACAGCACAGTTACCATGGTGGGTTTACCTCAGATAGATCCTCCCAGACTATAGATTCTGAAAAATATTTATTAGTTGTTGGCCCTAAAAGAAGATAGGTAATCTGTTTCAACGCTTGATATATCTTGCATAATCCTTGCTGTAGTTTATGTACCTTGTTGGTCCCTAGACCCTGACTTGGGCGGGGGGTCTAGAGCAAAATCCCTACTGGTTTGTAAGGCTATATTATGATATGGCAGTATCAAATCACTCGAACATGAAACAATATTCAAAATATATAAAGAAATAATTTCAATCTTACCAGATTAAGAATACATAACACAGAATTGCTAGCAAAACTCAGCTGAGCTGCTGGCTATAGTATGGCGTCCCTAAATTTATTCACTGTCTTTCATATGGGAACACACCACACTTTAAAATCTGTGTCTAACACTGAACAATTATTGAAGAATGACCCCAAATGCGCTCTGAGCGCTAATGATATGATTGTCTGTGGCCAATCACTGCCAAGGTTTATTTTTAATTTCAAATTTCTACACTAAAGTCATTTCAGTCATGCTTCAGTCAAGTATGGATGGTTATCTGTTAGTCTGTCCGTCTCTACTTGTGTTTCTAAAAAAAATGTGCTTGATTTTTGAAGCAACCTTTCTCTCCCCTTAAAATTTTGTCGTAAAAAGTTATATTTAGACACAGCTACCGCTCAAAACCCCTCTCCTCCATAATAAGTAACTTTGAACACCTGTTCCCAAGGTCGTGTTTTTGTGTGCAATTTGTGACACTTTTAGATTCAATATAGTCTAGCGATGATGTGAACTACACTGTCTTTTGTCATTACCTTCAATATTATCTATCCGTTTGTAAAATTAAGATCATATTAGTTCACTGCTCAGAATAGGCCATCCGGCCAGCTAATTTTTATATTCCTAACATTAATATTAAGAAAATTTACTTTTTAAATTTTTGTAATTTTCCTACCATCCGCGTTCTGCCGCTCAATTCAAATCAAAATCTTAGTATCGCAAAAGCGTCCATTTCCGTACCTCGTGTCAATTTGGGGGACGTGAATTTTTTACTTTCCTCCATCCCCCCCAATTGCGTCTCCTTAGCCTTGCTACGCAATCTTTCCAGTCATATTTTTTCCTTTTTGATCCTCCGTTCCCCTCCTGTCTAGCAAGGCAAAATTTATAGAGGATGATGACCCGCGGTCTAGGCGATCATGTACATCAGCAGCTTACGCATTATGTTTTTTTATCCTTAAATGTTATCTTTGGAGTATTTTACCGTTGTATCTCGGTCAATTTCACTACACATCTCCCCACTTGAAAACATGCCTATGGCAAGTTCCAAAACCAGCGATACACATAGGTAAAATTACTCCTCACGTCTGCCACTACTCTAATTTTGATCACAGGGGTGCCGACTGAGGAAATCTGCACCGACATTCAATTTGCCTGGGATATATTGGATACTGAACTGATATGGTTGAAGCAATAAAGACCACCTCAGCAATCTTGCGTTTTCATGCTTAGCCTGAGACAAGAACACGAGAGGCTGATGATCCGTCTCCACCACAAAAGTCCTACCATACAGATAGATTTGAAACTTCTTTATTGCCCAGATTAATGCTAAACATTCTTTTTCGCTTGTGGAGTATCCTTGTTCCGCCTTATTCAATTTGCGGCTTGCATAAGCGACTGGTTTCAGTTCCCCATCAGGTGAAGATGATCTTTGCAACAAAGCCCCTCCAAGTCCTACATTACTGGCATCGGTTCTTAAGACAAAGTCCTGTGTCAAATCAGGCAGTTTGAGAATAGGCTTGCTAGTGAGTTTTTCCTTTAACTCTTGGAACGCTAATTCACATTGTGCAGTCCAAATAATTTTATCTGGAAGTCCCTTGCGAGTCAGATCAGTCAGAGGAGCACAAATGGCGTTAAAATTTTTGATGTATTTCTGATAAAATCCGCATAACGACACGAATGATCGCACGTCCTTTTTGGTTTGCGGCCTAGGTGCTCTCTGCAGTTTTTCCAAGTTCTTAGGATCAGGGGTCATATTACCCTGATATACAGTGTGCCCCAAGAATTCCAACTCTTTGCATCCAATACAACATTTTGTTGGCCTAGCAGTTAAGTTCGCCTCCCGAAGTCTATCAAACAACATCTCCAGAGCTTCAATGTGTTCTTCAAATGTCTCTGTGGCGACGAGTATATCATCCATGAAATTCGTGATACATGGGTTATTCAGGGGGTCCAACAATTTTCGCATCATCCTTGAAAACACACTCGGAGCATTTTTCAGTCCGAATGGTAGCATATTGAATTCATAATGTCCATCCGAAGTGCTAAAAGCCAAATAAGGTCTCACTTCAGGCTTCACTGGGATCTGGTAATAGCCTTTACTAAGATCCACTTTTGAAAAGTATTTTGCCTTGTTCAGTCTGGCAAATAACTGTTTTGTGTCTGGTAATGGATCCACTTGTCCTTCTGTGACAGCATTCAGTTTCCTGTAATCTATGCACAGTCTGTGTTCCCCAGACGGTTTCCTCAACAAAACGACACTAGAACTAAAAGATGATTCACTGTGCGAAATAATCCCCTCCTTCAATAAATAATCTATTTCTTCCTTTAATGCCTTCTCCTTCGCGAACGGAATAGAATAGGCTCTCATACAGATTGGGTTTGAGTCTACCAGTTTCATGTCATACTGTAGCAAATTTGTATGGCCTGGTTTATCTGTTAATACATCTGTATGTTCCTCCAGAACTTGTTGAACTCTCTCCCTCTGATTTTTAGTCAGGTGCTTACTGACTTTTACCTGTGCTGCGGTTTCACAAGGATGTAATGGGTATTCATGTGAGGTGAGTGGTTCCTTTTGCATCTGGGTTGCAATAGCTAAGGTCAATAAGGGGGTGCTTTCCTGGAGTGGTCTGTCCAGATACTTCTTTAACAGGTTTACATGATAAACTTTTTCCTTCCCCTTTTTGTCAATTTTATAGTTTGTTCTAGACACCTTCTCTAGAACCGTATATGGACCTTGCCAACCAATTTGTAATTTATTCTGGCTTCCGGGTAGTAAAAGCAGCACCTTCTCTCCGACTGCCAGTTCCCTGTCCTTTGCCTTCCTATTAAAATATGCTGCATGTTTCTTCCTGGCTTGTTTCAAATTATCATTTGCCAGTTTCCATCCAGCTTTCAAACGAGTGGTCAGTTCGTTCACGTATTGATACGATGAGGTAACAGTCTCTTCCGCCTTCTCATCTGTCCAGGTCCTTAATAGAGCTTCTAAAGGCCCTTTTATTGGCCTCCCAAATAGCAGAGTTGCGGGAGCCATCCCGGTTGAACTATGTGGTACCTCCCGGTACGCAAACAATGCGGCGGGCAGGAATTGATCCCACAGATCCGGTTTTTCGTGTGCCAGCTTTCTCAGGATAGAAATGAGAGTCCCGTTGAACCTCTCTACCTGGCCGTTCCCTTGTGGATGGTACGGACTACAATGAAAGTGCCTGGCTTGAAATAGCTTAAAAACTTCTTCCGTTAGTTTCCCCTTGAACTGAGAACCATTATCCGTCAAGATTTGATGCGGGAATCCTAATCGGGTAAATATTGTAAGTAGTGCCTCTGCTACATGTTTTGAATCAATTGATGGCAGGGCTACCGCCTCTCCCCACATAGAACAAGTGTCCACCAGAGTAAGGATGTAACTGTTCCTCCTCTTGGTCCGAGTGAGAGGTCCTACAATATCCACTGCAACCCTCTCAAACGGTGTTCCCACTATGGGCATTTCCCCTAGAGTTGCAGGAGCAGTCCAGTGCTTTGGAGCTACCCTTTGACATTCTGGGCAGGATTTGACATATCTTTTTATATCCTCCGTTATCCCTGGCCAGAAGTAATGACAAGCTATACGCTGTCCGGTGGCGCTGATCCCCATGTGACCACTGAAGGGAATCGCATGTCCGAGTTCCATCACTTTATCTCTATATGAAATGGGAAGAACCAGCTGGTTGTGACCATTTGTTCCAGTTCCGGCTTTCCTGTATAAGAGTTTATTCTTCATGAAATATTCCCCCTTGCTCGGAGGTGTGTGGCATTTGGGCAATTTTTTAAAACAGGGCTTGAGTGTCCTATCCTCAGCCTGCGCCTTCCTCATCTCCTCTGGATGAGCATTTATAGGTTCACCTTCTTCCTCCTTCTTCTGTGACCTGGTCTGCACTGTCGCCATGATCACAGGTTTCTCGGGATTCCCCAAGAAGACGTATCTACACCCCAATATCAGAGGGTAGATTGGTTCATCTATCACCGCTGCTCTGATTTCTCCTTCCACATAGCGAGTTTTCACCGTTATCCTTGCGATGGGAAGTGTCATGAGTGGTATGTCCTTAGTCGCCCCTTGTATTTCCACTGTTTCTGTGGTATACTGACTTGGGTCCACTAGGCTAGACTTCACAACTGAATCATAATCCAAACCTGTATCATAAAGGCACCTTATGGTGACCCCATTACAAATAACATCTTCACAAACTGGGGGGTGATAAGGTTCCTGTTGTCCCTTAGGATTAACCTTTAATCTTTGCGTCCCCGACTTCATTGCAGCAATGTTTGAAGGTTTCCTTCTACAAAATTCGGTGTTATGGTTATCCTTCTTGCACCATTTGCACCATCTTTTTCCTTGGTTCAACGGTTTTCTTTCATTGAACTTTTGGTCATTGAACTGTGAGTTTCTGTCGCGATAGTCATTTCTTGGCCGCTCAAAATTTGTCCTACCCTTATTTCCCTGCTCTCTATTATCAAATTTATTAAATTGCTGTGGAGCTTTAAAATTGTCTATGTGCTTCTTCTTAGCACCACTTACCTCTGCCTGAGCTGCCTGATACCTCTCAGCAACATTTAAAATTTCCCCCAACTTCTCTGCACCTTGTTCCATGAGAAATTTTCTCATGTCTGGAGCCATGGACTCTCTCAATTGCTCAATCATGATCATTTCTTTAAGATCTTGGGTCTTCCCCAGAGCCGTCCATTTCTCCAAATAGGTTTCTAGTCTGGCAGAGAATTGGTGGTATGTCTCCCCAGACAACAGTTTGGCATTTCTAAATCTCTTACGATAAAATTCACCATTCTTCTCGTACCTTAATAACAAAGCCTGCTTTAACATGTCATAATTGTCTTGGTCTTCTCTGTTCATTTTGGCAAATACTTCATAAGAAGCACCCCTCAATCCCTGTGATAGCTTTAAACTCCACCTCTCTCTCTCTAACCCATATGTAGTAGCTAATAACTCAAAACGTCCCAGGTACCCCTCTATGTCATCGTCTTTCTCAACAAAATGGTCTAAATGAAACCCCATAGCTGAGTTTGAGGCTCCCATACTGGGCGTAGCATCTGAGGCAAAAGGGCTGGCACCATTTTCAGGGGCCGGGCCTTGTAATTCCAGCTCCCTTAGTCGTAATTCGTGCTCCCTCTGCAACCTTCTATCTTCTGCCTCCCTTTCGGCCTTTTTATCTTCTGCCTCCCTTTCGGCCTTTTTATCTTCTGCCTCCCTTTCGGCCTTTTTATCTTCTGCCTCCCTTTGCTGTCGTTTTTCTTCTGCCTCAATCTGCAGCCTCTTAATTTCTCTATCAGCCTCAATTTGTAATCTCTTTTCTTCAGCTAACCTGTCAGCCTCTAATTTTCTTTCAGCCTCTTTTTCTAATCTCCTTTCTTCCCGTTCAATATATTTATCACATTCAGTCGTTACGTATTGAATTAAAATTTGACCATCCATCCCCATCTCCTTCGCAGTGAGCACAGCAGCTGATCTAAACTTTGCTAGCTCTGCCATACTTTTTGGACAATATAATAATATACAAGATAAATCTCTAACCAGTAAATACACTAAGTACTTCTAATTACTATATGACTATAGTCTAACTAATTCTAACTAACCAGTTAACTAATTAATTATTACTGGCTGTGAAGATTCACCAACTTTTATCTGCAGGGACACTTTTAATTTTAAAGGAAATTTTACAATTTATTTCCCTACTTTTATTTCTCCCACCCGGAGATCCTAATTTTACTGTTGGGCTAATTATCCCTGGACAAGACCCCAATTTATGTAGTGGTGTTGATGGTATTGTATGATGGTGTTATTACTACATGTAACTTGTATGAGGCCAGCTGTGAAGGCTCCTGAGATAAAATGTGGTTGAGAATTATCAGAAGGCCTTTCTTGCTACCACTACGACCTCACACTTAATTTTTTTTTTCTTAATGAATGTGGCTACGTAAAGTGTCTAGGGTAATGATGTGTAATGTGGTGTGTTAGTTATAAATACACCCACAGGCATTTAAGAAGACTAATAAGATTAACAAGTGTTAAAATACACTGAACTAACTCACGTGTATAAAGTTTTTGATATAATTATATTACATTTATTTGTTCTGGATCAAGTTTTATTTTGACCAGAACTTGTTTTAAAAGAAGGATTTAAAATTTATGAAAATTATGCATGGAATGTTACATAATAAATACAAAAGTGTACATATTTAAGTACTAGAATAGTTAGTTTTATTCAAATGTTCTGGTAGTCAGCTACTAGGGAGGATATTTATTGTCTGTGCTGTTGGGGTGGTCTCATCACACCTGTCTATATTGACTACACCGTGTCCAGAAACTGGTGGGAATTTTTATGGGGATATTAGTCACTACCAATAGTTGGTGAATGTCCAGCAGACCAGAGGCTCACTCATCTTTTTGTAGCTCTGGTGCTGAAAACTTGCGGTCCCACCTCTCCGTGCTGGCGGACAATAATGGTGGTCTCTGTCACAAGAACTGCACAGATACACTCGAGTAAAGTCACCCACCGGATAGACTCTGCTTTGTTGTCGATAGAAAACTCACAGCTCTGCAATCAAAGTATGGGCTATGTGTCAAAATCTATTCTATACCCACGTCTGGACACCACACTGACACAACAACCACATCATACAGACAGGTCAGATCTCTCTGACCAAACAGCACAGTTACCATGGTGGGTTTACCTCAGATAGATCCTCCCAGACTATAGATTCTGAAAAAATATTTATTAGTTGTTGGCCCTAAAAGAAGATAGGTAATCTGTTTCAACGCTTGATATATCTTGCATAATCCTTGCTGTAGTTTATGTACCTTGTTGGTCCCTAGACCCTGACTTGGGCGGGGGGTCTAGAGCAAAATCCCTACTGGTTTGTAAGGCTATATTATGATATGGCAGTATCAAATCACTCGAACATGAAACAATATTCAAAATATATAAAGAAATAATTTCAATCTTACCAGATTAAGAATACATAACACAGAATTGCTAGCAAAACTCAGCTGAGCTGCTGGCTATAGTATGGCGTCCCTAAATTTATTCACTGTCTTTCATATGGGAACACACCACACTTTAAAATCTGTGTCTAACACTGAACAATTATTGAAGAATGACCCCAAATGCGCTCTGAGCGCTAATGATATGATTGTCTGTGGCCAATCACTGCCAAGGTTTATTTTTAATTTCAAATTTCTACACTAAAGTCATTTCAGTCATGCTTCAGTCAAGTATGGATGGTTATCTGTTAGTCTGTCCGTCTCTACTTGTGTTTCTAAAAAAAATGTGCTTGATTTTTGAAGCAACCTTTCTCTCCCCTTAAAATTTTGTCGTAAAAAGTTATATTTAGACACAGCTACCGCTCAAAACCCCTCTCCTCCATAATAAGTAACTTTGAACACCTGTTCCCAAGGTCGTGTTTTTGTGTGCAATTTGTGACACTTTTAGATTCAATATAGTCTAGCGATGATGTGAACTACACTGTCTTTTGTCATTACCTTCAATATTATCTATCCGTTTGTAAAATTAAGATCATATTAGTTCACTGCTCAGAATAGGCCATCCGGCCAGCTAATTTTTATATTCCTAACATTAATATTAAGAAAATTTACTTTTTAAATTTTTGTAATTTTCCTACCATCCGCGTTCTGCCGCTCAATTCAAATCAAAATCTTAGTATCGCAAAAGCGTCCATTTCCGTACCTCGTGTCAATTTGGGGGACGTGAATTTTTTACTTTCCTCCATCCCCCCCAATTGCGTCTCCTTAGCCTTGCTACGCAATCTTTCCAGTCATATTTTTTCCTTTTTGATCCTCCGTTCCCCTCCTGTCTAGCAAGGCAAAATTTATAGAGGATGATGACCCGCGGTCTAGGCGATCATGTACATCAGCAGCTTACGCATTATGTTTTTTATCCTTAAATGTTATCTTTGGAGTATTTTACCGTTGTATCTCGGTCAATTTCACTACACTATTTATATATTTTATTTCAATGTAATGCATTGAAATTGAGGGGGGCGCTGGGAATATGCTCTGGGTGCCAAGGGGACGGTGACCCGCAAAAGTTTGGGAAACAGTGGTTTAAACAAACAGCGGTATATCTGGGATGCTGGTTAAATGTAATAATAAGATCACAACAAAATAAACTGTTGCCCCGTGAAATATAAAATTATATCATATATACACACACACAGCTGTATTCCATGAAACACTTACTTACTTAATCGTTCCTATTCTACCGTGAGGTATTCAATGAAACACAACGCATATACTTCAACAAAACACCGCACTCTTTCAAATACAAAACTATATTACAACTGAGCACTGTGCTAACGGCCGATATGATAGTTTGGCGTTCTCTCTGGCACATCTCTACACCTCAGGGTAGAACAGGAACAATTATGTAAGTAATACCGTGCTCTTTCAAATACAGAACGTATTAACGTGTACAAGTTATACATCCAAATAGCAAATTTATATAACAGAAAAAACACAAGTCTTTATTTTTTTTTTATTGAAAATTAGGCATATGTATATAAATATTCTTCCTCTTAATTCACTAAGGTGATTGTTGTGTATTCTAAGCTATGTTTTACAGAAACTGTGTGTGTGAGTGTTCATGTGCACTTGGGAGAAGTACAACAAAGGAGACATGGATCCATCATATCTTTTTTTTTTCCTTGTGTGCCTTATGAAGCACGGAGTTCCAACCACAACTAATCCCCTAGGTAACGCTAGGGAGACAAATTAACGCAACCTGGAGGTGCTAGTAGTAATGACTATAACCTGAGATAGCTGTGTAGATCAAGAACAGAATAGAAAAGGTTAATAAACTGAATAGCTAGCAGAGACTAGGGAGAAGCATAGACAGAGAGATTTGAAGAGCTTCCATGACTAACGTAGCTGTCGTGGAATATTCTAATCCACATATATAAATTATCAAGTAAATATAAAGCCTAATAAATACATATAAAGAAAGGAAGAAGAATGGTAAAGAACAGTGCTGTCACAATGACAGTACTCGAAATCCCCTTTGTTTTATGCTTCGTCTGCAAATTGTAACGTTTCCACGTTAAATATAAGCCACTGCATAAATACAAGCGTTTCCACAACACATTAAAACGGGTATTGCATTTCTAAGAAAAACATTGGGAGGCACAATGCGTAATGACCTAAATTGATCCTAACATTAATTATATTACGTTACCAAAACGAACGAACAGATGGACTAAAGGATAGAGAGAGGGGAGAGGCAGAAAGCCGAACGCATGCAAAATTAAACACGCGTCTCGCTATTAATGCCACCCCAACAAGCGTAACGCGATACACAATTACTACTATCACGCGTGTAAGGCCACATGCACTAACTTTTTCGGACGGACAGTGATAAAAACACTAACCTTCCCAGAGTTAGGTTTTAAAAAACCTGGAAAACGCTTATTAGAAAAGATGACAATAGATGGGTTTACGTTTGAAAACATTACAGTACCCAGACAGCACATCTTCGAAACAGGAGGTAGAAGAAATTGCATATTTTGAACGCAGCCACTTAGCTCTTTTAAATTTGTATATTTGGGTTCCTTAGGGCTTGCTGACAAAGAATATGTAAAACGTTACGCAAATAGTCTAGGAATTAACAAATTATAACCAAAATAAAATAGTGGGGATGCCTGACAGCATGAAATCATTTCTGCTCATAAAATTTTTTTATAACGTGTTTGAAAAAAACCTTACGTACGGAAATAGCCTACCATGTAAACTCCAAATTGATTGGAGCGCAACAAATATAAGACTAAACACGATTGGTCGGACTATAAATACTATCTTTGGTTGTTAGGGGAGACGTAGGAAGGTAAAAATTTTTCAAACACTTGTCGAAACGTGGCTCCATTGGCCAGACTCGCTGATATAATCACTTAGGAGCGTTAGTTCGAGACCACTAGTTCAAATAAGCTTGATAAAGCAACAGTGCGTTGAAGCCAGCTCATATTTTTGCTAAATAAAAGCCTGGAACATAAGCAGATGGGAATTTGTGCCAGTTTGTGCCAGAATTCATTGCTAGTCAACGTATCTGTGTTTATTCTATGAATTGTGGTAAGCTTGAAACATTCAGTATCTTTTAATGAAAATTGAATGTGAATCGTTAATTTATGCCTGTATATATGTGTAGTTCAGTAGCAAACATGATGTAAAGCCTATAATGCTCCAGCCTGAACAGAAGGTGTCGGAGGAAAGTAAAACGGCATGGAATGGCCAAACAGTACACTGACACCTAGATGATTGACTAGAAAGAAATAATGCTGGAATTGCAGAGGCGTAGTAACCATTAAGGAGGTTAATACTGGTATAAAGTATTTCAGATGAAGCTGACAGTTGGCCTAACGCTCTGAACCCAATGTTTGTGATGTATTGTGCTCAGTGTAGAACTAGAGTATCAATTAGTTATGAAGTAGAAGGTACATCCTTCTTGTTTTCAGGGACCGTGGTCTTGATGGTATTGAGCAGCACCTGGTCAGAGCCTTGCTGAATCCAGAGTCGGACAGCATACTCCTTGGTCCATTTAGCTATCAGTGAGGTGTCTCCAGAGCACAGGGGAGAAATCGAGCAGAGGAGTCTTTTCCTGCCGCCATCACGCAAGGTAAGCTGATGTGGCCAGCTGAGCTCAAAATTATGTACCCCCATCTTAAAATAACATTGTAACATAAACTTAAGAGGGGAAGTAAATTGTTTTAATATCAGGAACTGAGAACATCTCCAATACTAGTTCCAATAAAGACAAACTATTGAAGTCATGATGACAAATACCAACAGAGCTTGAACAAAACAAAACCAGTATTACCTCATATTACTACTACACAACTGACACACATAGGATACTTTTAATAATATATGTCACTACAATATTCATATTGAGAAATTATGTACATATAACTTGTAATTAAAATTGATTGTGATTCCTGGTTCCCTTTGTATTTGAATCAGGACACATATTCATTCATGACAGCAATGAATACATATTGTTATTTGAAAAGTTATCAGTGACTCCTTTAAGATATCCTTGTAGAGTGTTTTATGTATGTGAGTGTCACAGTGTTGTCAAGTGTGGTGGAATAAATTAAATTGTTTATCTGTCTGTTGTTATGACTTACACTTCATCATACACATACCCTAGACATACAACGTAGTCATCACACTATTCCAGAATAATTCTGACTGAGATATAGATATATGTGGCAGCAAGTAAGGTTATCTATAATACACTACTCTTATTAGATATAGATACCTTCACAGCTGATCTCAGTCAGTACACTAAGTCCCCTATAAATATTTATAACATCCCACTTCACCACATATATTGGGGTCTCGCTCTTGGGATTTTGAATCTTTCCCTATTAAAAATATTGGGGGTAATTCACTTCAGGGAATATAAGAATTAAAAGGTATCCTTGGGTGGAATTAAATAAGGTTGAGCTCACGGTGCCTGTGTTGTCCATTAGATATATATTTAGAGACTGAATTGTTGGTTAGACATTGTATAAATTTACCTGATAGACAATGGCGGACCTGGCCAAATTTCGATCTGCTGCGGTTCAGACTGCAAAAGAGTTAGGATTAGATGGGCAAGTTATGGTTGCCTATGTCACTACGGAATGTGACAAATTTATTGAACGCGAAGAAAGAAGGTTTGAAGCCGAAAGAAAGTTAGAAGCTGAAAAGGAAATTAAGAGGTTGCAGATTGAGGCTGAGGCTAAGAAATTGGAAGCAGAAGAAAGAAGATTGACTGCAGAAAGAGAAGACAAGAAATTAGCTGCAGAAAGGGAAGCAGAAGAAAGAAAATTAGCTGCAGAAAGGGAAGCAGAAGATAAAAGATTACAAAGGGAACATGAGTTACGACTAAGGGAGTTTGAGTTTCAAGGCCATGCTCCTGAAAATGGTGCCAGTCCCTTTGCCTCTGATGCCACTGCTAGCCAAGGAGCCTCAACCTCAGCTATGAATTTTCATTTAGATCATTTTGTTGAGAAAGACGATGATATAGAGAGCTACCTAAATAGGTATGAACTATTAGCTACCACGTATGGGTTAGAGAGAGAAAGGTGGAGCTTAAAGTTATCTCAGGGACTTCGTGGGGCAGCTTATGAAGTTTTTGCAAAAATGAGCAGAGGTGATCAGGAAAATTATGACATGCTAAAGCAGGCTCTTTTGTTAAGATATGAAAAGAATGCAGAATTCTATAGGAAAAAATTTAGGAATGCTAAACTACTGTCAGGTGAAACCTATCACCAGTTCTCTGCACGAATAGAGACATACTTGGAGAAATGGACTTCTCTGGGGAAAACCCAAGATCTTAAGGAAATGGTCCTTATAGAGCAGCTAAGAGAGTCCATGGCTCCAGACCTGAGAAAGTTTCTCATGGAACAAGGTGCAGAGAGGCTGGGTGAGTTGCTAAATGTTGCTGAAAGGTATCAAGCGGCTCAAGCAGAGGTAACAGGTAATAAAAAGAAACAAGTGGATAACTTTAGGGCACCACAGAACTTTAATAAATTTGATCCTAAGGATCAAAATAAAGGTAAGCACCAATTTGATAGGCCACGGTATGAAAATAAAAATAAATTCCCACAATTCGATGAAAGGAAATATGATGAAAGAAAATCTTTCAACCAAGGAAAAAGGTGGTGTAAAAATTGTAAGATGAACAATCATGACACTGACCATTGTAGAAGGAAACCTCCTCATTGTGCTGCTATGACATCGGGGAAAAAGGAAAAGAAGGTCAAACCTGAAGAACTACAGGAACCATACCACCCCCCAGTGTGTGAAGATGTCATCTGTAATGGTGTCACTATAAGGTGTTTATATGATACCGGTTTAGATTACGATTCCGTTGTGAGTTCTCACCTGGTGCAGGCCGATCAATACACCACAGAAACAGTGGAGATTCAAACTGCAACCAAGGATGTAGCTACCATGACACTTCCCGTCGCCCGAATAAAAGTGAAAACGCGATATGTGGAAGGAATCATAAAAGCAGCAGTGATAAATGAGCCAATCTACCCTCTAATATTGGGGTGTAGATATGTCTTCTTGGGGAATCCCAAGAGACCTGTGATATTGGCAACAGTGCAGACCAGATCACAGTCAAAAAAGGAGGAGGATAATCCAATAAATACTCATCCAGATGAGATGACGAAGGCACAGGCTGAGGACAAAACACTCAAGCCATGTTTCAAGAAGTTGCCCAAATCTCATACACCTCCAGGCAAGGGAGAGTTTTATATGAAGAACAAACTGATATATAGGAAGGCTGGATCTGAATCCAATGGTCACGGACAGCTGGTCCTTCCCACTTCATATAGGACTAAAGTGTTGGAACTAGGGCATGCGATTCCCTTCAGTGGTCATATGGGAATCAGCGCAACAGGACAGCGAATAGCTTGTCACTATTTCTGGCCAGGAATAACTGAAGATATCAAAAGATATGTAAAATCCTGTCCAGAGTGCCAACGAGTAGCACCTAAACATTGGACTGCACCAGCAACTCTGGGGGAAATGCCCATAGTGGGAACACCCTTTGAGAGAGTTGCCGTGGATCTTGTGGGACCTCTCACCCGAACCAAGAGAAGGAACAGCTACATTCTGACTCTGGTGGACACTTGTTCTATGTGGGGAGAGGCAGTAGCCCTGTCATCGATTGATTCTAAACATGTGGCAGAGGCATTGCTCACAATTTTCACAAGGTTAGGCTTTCCCAATCAAATCTTGACTGATAATGGCTCTCAGTTCAAGGGGAAACTAACTGAAGAAGTTTTCAGGATCTTCCAGGCCAAACACTTCCATTGTAGTGTGTATCATCCCCAAGGGAACGGCCAAGTGGAAAGATTTAACGGCACATTGATGTCGATCCTGAGAAAGTTGGCACACGAAAAACCAGATACATGGGACCAGTACCTGCACGCCGCCCTCTTTGCTTATAGGGAGGTACCCCATAGTTCAACCGGTATGGCCCCGGCAACATTATTGTTTGGAAGGCCAATAAAAGGTCCACTCGAAGCTTTGTTAAGAACGTGGACTGATGAAAAGGCATGTCGTGGAATATTCTAATCCACATATATAAATTATCAAGTAAAATATAAAGCCTAATAAATACATATAATAAAGAAAGGAAGAAGAATGGTAAAGAACAGTGCTGTCACAATGACAGTACTCGAAATCCCCTTTGTTTTATGCTTCGTCTGCAAATTGTAACGTTTCCACGTTAAATATAAGCCACTGCATAAATACAAGCGTTTCCACAACACATTAAAACGGGTATTGCATTTCTAAGAAAAACATTGAGAGGCAGACTGCGTAATGACCTAAATTAATCCTAACATTAATTATATTACGTTACCAAAACGAACGAACAGATGGACTCAAATAGAAAGAGAGAGGGAGGGCTGAAAATCAGGAACGCATGCAACACGCGTCGCGCGATACACAATTACTACTATCACGCGTGTAAGGCCACATGCACTAACTTTTTTTTCAGACGGACAGTGATAAATTCACTACCCTTCCCAGAGTTAGGTTTTTAAATCCTGAAAAACGCTTATAAGGAAAGATGACAATAGATGGGTTTACGTTTGAAAACATTACAGTACCCAGACAGCACATCTTCGAAACAGGAGGTAGAAGAAATTGCATATTTTGAACGCAGCCACTTAGCTCTTTTAAATTTGTTTATTTGGGTTCCTTAGGGCTTGCTGACAAAGAATATGTAAAACGTTACGCAAATAGTCTAGGAATTAACAAGTTATAACCAAAATAAAATAGTGGGGATGCCTGACAGCATGAAATCATTTCTGCTCATAAAATTTTTTTATAACGTGTTTGAAAAAACCTTGCGTACGGAAATAGCCTACCATGTAAACTCCAAATTGATTGGAGCGCAACAAATATAAGACTAAACACGATTGGTCGGACTATAAATACTATCTTTGGTTGTTAGGGGAGACGTAGGAAGGTAAGATTTTTTCAAACACTTGTCGAAACGTGGCTCCATTGGCCAGACTCGCTGATATAATCACTTAGGAGCGTTAGTTCGAGACCACTAGTTCAAATAAGCTTGATAAAGCAACAGTGCGTTGAAGCCAGCTCATATTTTTGCTAAATAAAAGCCTGGAACACAAGCAGATGGGAAGTTGTGCCAGAATTCATTGCTAGTCAACGTATCTGTGTTTATTCCATGAATTGTGGTAAGCTTGAAACATTCAGTATCTTTTAATGAAAATTGAATGTGAATTGTTAATTTATGCATGTATATATGTGTAGTTCAGTAGCAAACATGATGTAAAGCCTATAATGCTCCAGCCTGAACAGAAGGTGTCGGAGGAAAGTAAAACGGCATGGAATGGCCAAACAGTACACTGACACCTAGAGGATTGACTAGAAAGAAATAATGCTGGAATTGCAGAGGCGTAGTAACCATTAAGGAGGTTAATACTGGTATAAAGTATTTCAGATGAAGCTGACAGTTGGCCTAACGCTCTGAACTCAATGTTTGTGATGTATTGTGCTCAGTGTAAAAAGAGAGTATAAATTAGTTATGACGTAGAAGGTACATCCTTCTTGTTTTCAGGGACCGTGGTCTTGATGGTATTGAGCAGCACCTGGTCAGAGCTTTGCTGAATCCAGAGTCGGACAGCATACTCCTTGGTCCATTTAGCTATCAGTGAGGTGTCTCCAGAGCACAGGGGAGAAATCGAGCAGAGGAGTCTTTTCCTGCCGCCATCACGCAAGATAAGCTGATGTGGCCAGCTGAGCTCAAAATTATGTACCCCCATCTTAAAATAACATTGTAACATAAACTTAAGAGGGGAAGTAAATTGTTTTAATATCAGGAACTGAGAACATCTCCAATACTAGTTCCAATAAAGACAAACTATTGAAGTCATGATGACAAATACCAACAGAGCTTGAACAAAACAAAACCAGTATTACCTCATATTACTACTACACAACTGACACACATAGGATACTTTTAATAATATATGTCACTACAATATTCATATTGATAAATTCTGTACATATAACTTGTAATTAAAATTGATTGTGATTCCTGGTTCCCTTTGTATTTGAATCAGGACACATATTCATTCATGACAACAATGAATACATATTGTTATTTGAAAAGTTATCAGTGACTCCTTTAAGATATCCTTGTAGAGTGTTTTATGTATGTGAGTGTCACAGTGTTGTCAAGTGTGGTGGAATAAATTAAAGTGTTTATCTGTCTGTTGTTGTTATGACTTACACTTCATCATACACATACCCTAGACATACAACGTAGTCATCACACTATTCCAGAATAATTCTGACTGAGATATATTTATATGTGGCAGCAAGTAAGGTTATCTATAATACACTACTCTTATTAGATATAGATACCTTCACAGCTGATCTCAGTCAGTACACTAAGTCCCCTATAAATATTTATAACATCCCACTTCACCACATATATTGGGGTCTCGCTCTTGGGATTTTGAATCTTTCCCTATTAAAAATATTGGGGGTAATTCACTTCAGGGAATATAAGAATTAAAAGGTATCCTTGGGTGGAATTAAATAAGGTTGAGCTCACGGTGCCTGTGTTGTCCATTAGATATATATTTACAAATTGAATTGTTGGTTAGACATTGTATAAATTTACCTGATAGACAATGGCGGACCTGGCCAAGTTTCGATCTGCTGCTGTTCAGACTGCAAAAGAGTTAGGATTAGATGGGCAAGTTATGGTTGCCTATGTTACTACGGAATGTGACAAATTTATTGAACGCGAAGAAAGAAGGTTTGAAGCCGAAAGAAAGTTAGAGGCTGAAAGGGAAATTAAGAAGTTACAATTTGAGGCTGAGGCTGAGACTAAGAGGTTGCAGATTGAGGCTGACAAAGAGGCTAAAGCATTGGAAGCCGAGGAAAGAAGACAGGCTGCAGAAAGGGAAGAGAAGAAATTAGCTGCAGAAAGGGAAGACAAGAGATTAGCTGCAGAAAGGGAAGCAGAAAAGGAGGAGAAGAGATTACAAAGGGAACATGAGTTACGACTAAGGGAGTTTGAGTTTCAGGGCCATGCTCCTGAAAATGGTGCCAGTCCCTTTGCCTCTGATGCCACTGCTAGCCAAGGAGCCTCAACCTCAGCTATGAATTTTCATTTAGATCATTTTGTTGAGAAAGACGATGATATAGAGAGCTACCTAAATAGGTATGAACTATTAGCTACCACATATGGGTTAGAGAGAGAAAGGTGGAGCTTAAAGTTATCTCAAGGACTTCGTGGGGCAGCTTATGAAGTTTTTGCAAAAATGAGCAGAGGTGATCAGGAAAATTATGACATGCTAAAGCAGGCTCTTTTGTTAAGGTATGAAAAGAATGCAGAATTTTATAGGAAAAAATTTAGGAATGCTAAACTACTGTCAGGTGAAACCTATCACCAGTTTTCTGCACGAATAGAGACATACTTGGAGAAATGGACTTCTCTGGGGAAAACCCAAGATCTTAAGGAAATGGTCCTTATAGAGCAATTAAGAGAGTCCATGGCTCCAGACCTGAGAAAGTTTCTCATGGAACAAGGTGCAGAGAGGCTGGGTGAGTTGCTAAATGTTGCTGAAAGGTATCAAGCAGCTCAAGCAGAGGTAACAGGTAATAAAAAGAAACAAGTGGATAACTTTAGGGCACCACAGAACTTTAATAAATTTGATCCCTAGGATCAAAATAAAGGTAAGCACCAATTTGATAGGCCACGGTATGAAAATAAAAATAAATTCCCACAATTCGATGAAAGGAAATATGATGAAAGAAAATCTTTCAACCAAGGAAAAAGGTGGTGTAAAAATTGTAAGATGAACAATCATGACACTGACCATTGTAGAAGGAAACCTCCTCATTGTGCTGCTATGACATCGGGGAAAAAGGAAAAGAAGGTCAAACTTGAAGAACTACAGGAACCATACCACCCCCCAGTGTGTGAAGATGTCATCTGTAATGGTATCACTATAGGATGTTTATATGATACCGGTTTAGATTACGATTCCGTTGTGAGTTCTCACCTGGTGCAGGCCGATCAATACACCACAGAAACAGTGGAGATTCAAACTGCAACCAAGGATGTAGCTACCATGACACTTCCCGTCGCCCGAATAAAAGTGAAAACGCGATATGTGGAAGGAATCATAAAAGCAGCAGTGATAAATGAGCCAATCTACCCTCTAATATTGGGGTGTAGATATGTCTTCTTGGGGAATCCCAAGAGACCTGTGATATTGGCAACAGTGCAGACCAGATCACAGTCAAAAAAGGAGGAGGATAATCCCATAAATACTCACCCAGATGAGATGAGGAAGGCACAGGCTGAGGACAAAACACTCAAGCCATGTTTCAAGAAGTTGCCCAAATCTCATACACCTCCAGGCAAGGGAGAGTTTTATATGAAGAACAAACTGATATATAGGAAGGCTGGATCTGAATCCAATGGTCACGGACAGCTGGTCCTTCCCACTTCATATAGGACTAAAGTGTTGGAACTAGGGCATGCGATTCCCTTCAGTGGTCATATGGGAATCAGCGCAACAGGACAGCGAATAGCTTGTCACTATTTCTGGCCAGGAATAACCGAAGATATCAAACGATATGTAAAATCCTGTCCAGAGTGCCAACGAGTAGCACCTAAACATTGGACTGCACCAGCAACTCTGGGGGAAATGCCCATAGTGGGAACACCCTTTGAGAGAGTTGCCGTGGATCTTGTGGTACCTCTCACCCGAACCAAGAGAAGGAACAGCTACATTCTGACTCTGGTGGACACTTGTTCTATGTGGGGAGAGGCTGTAGCCCTGTCATCGATTGATTCTAAACATGTGGCAGAGGCATTGCTCACAATTTTCACAAGGTTAGGCTTTCCGAATCAAATCTTGACTGATAATGGCTCTCAGTTCAAGGGGAAACTAACTGAAGAAGTTTTCAGGATCTTCCAGGCCAAACACTTCCATTGTAGTGTGTATCATCCCCAAGGGAACGGCCAAGTGGAAAGATTTAACGGCACATTGATGTCGATCCTGAGAAAGTTGGCACACGAAAAACCAGATACATGGGACCAGTACCTGCACGCCGCCCTCTTTGCTTATCGGGAGGTACCCCATAGTTCAACCGGTATGGCCCCGGCAACATTATTGTTTGGAAGGCCAATAAAAGGTCCACTCGAAGCTTTGTTAAGAACGTGGACTGATGAAAAGGCAGAGGAAAACATTACATCTTCATACCAGTATGTGAATGAGCTGACCACTCGTTTAAAAACTGGCTGGAAACTTGCCAATGAAAATTTGAAACAAGCCAGGAAGAAACATGCTGCCTATTATAACAGGAAGGCGAAAGACAGAAATTTGGCTGTGGGAGAGAAAGTACTGCTTCTTTTGCCCGGGAGTCAGAATAAGTTACAAATTGGATGGCAGGGTCCATATACAGTTTTAGAGAAGGTGTCTAGAACAAATTATAAGATAGATAAGAAGGGGAAAGAAAAAATCTATCATGTGAATCTCCTGAAGAAATATTTGGAAAGAGAACATCAGGAAGAGACACACTTGTTGACCTTGTCCATCGCCATGGAGATGAAAAAGGAACCACTTTCATCATTTGAATATCCATTACACCCCTGTGAGACAGCAGCACAGGTGAAAATCAGTACACATTTAACGAAAACTCAGAAAGAGAGAGTGCAACAGGTTCTAAATAATCATGCAGAGGTGTTAACAGACCGACCAGGGCATACAAACCTATTGGAATAAGATATGAAACTGATAGACCCCACACCTGTCTGTATGAAACCATATTCGATTCCGTTTGCTAAGGAGAAAGCTTTGAAGGAAGAGATAGACTATCTATTGAAGGAGGGAATTATTTCACACAGTGAATCCTCATATAGTTCCGGTGTTGTACTCTTAAGGAAGCCCTCTGGAGAACATAGACTCTGTATAGATTACAGGAGACTGAATGCTATTACAGAAGGACAGGTGGATCCATTGCCGGATACAAATCAGCTGTTTGCCAGATTAAATAAAGCTAAATATTTCTCAAAAGTGGATCTGAGTAAAGGATACTATCAGATTCCAGTAAAGCCTGAGGTTAGACCATACCTAGCCTTTAGTACCTCAGAAGGACACTATGAGTTTAATAGATTGCCATTTGGATTGAAGAATGCGCCTAGTGTCTTCTCTAGAATGATGAGAAAATTATTGGACCCTCTGAATAATCCATGTATAACAAATTTCATGGATGATATCCTGATAGCAACAGAAACATTTGAGGAACACATTGACTCTCTGAATATGCTGTTTAATCGACTTAGGGAGGCAGATTTAACAGCCCGACCAACCAAATGTTGCGTTGGATGTAAAGAATTGGAATTTTTGGGACACACAGTTTATCAGGGAAACATGACCCCTGACCCAAAGAATTTAGAGAAACTACAGAAAGCCCCGAGACCACAAACCAAGAAGGACGTGAGATCCTTTGTCTCATTATGTGGTTTCTACCAGAAGTATATCAAAAACTTTAATTCCATATGTGCACCGTTAACTGATTTGACACGTAAAGGACATCCAGATCGCATTACATGGACACCACAATGTGAAATGACTTACCAAGAATTGAAGGAAAAGCTCACAAGTAAACCCATTTTGAAATTACCTGACTTAAGTCAAGAATTCATAGTAAGGACGGATGCAAGTAATATTGGGTTAGGTGCAACTCTACTACAGAAATCAGATGCATTGGATGGGGAATTAAGCCCAGTGGCATATTGATAAGGTTGGATAAAGTTGGTTTTTTTAATCCCAGTTAATGATATCCACCAAAAGATAGATATAAGTGGATGGAAGCAGACATCATCATCATCATCAATTGATAAGATCTCTATGGTGTTGTTTGCTCCACTGTAGTGTATGGAATGTCAACTTGACCTACGCAGTGGTGTGTAGACATAGATGGAGTGTATAATGTGCGAATGATAATAAGGGTTCGTGTTGTTGACAAATGTTCTTTTCTCACACTCATGTATGACTGGAAGTCATCGACACCAACGACTGTGTACCTTTTCTAAAGTTTAATTGGACGTACACACTCGACAGCACAGATAGTGACAAATCACAGGTTGGCATAATACATCATGGTACAGTGGATAAATGGTCTTGCAATGTTACATGGGCACTCATGTAGAATAATATTATAATGGACTGTCAGTAGCCAAGCACTCAGTATTGCCCATACATATATATCGTCTGACTTCACTGACTGAGCACGTCAGCTTATAAACAATATTTCAGATGGCTTCTAAACCTAATCTCGTTTAGCGACGATTCTCCAACATAATGTCCAGCACATATTTTTCCATATAATAATATTGAACCGCTAATAACGGGTTCTCATGTGTAGCAGTGATCTCTGGACTAAACAAGCGATAATACGGGCATCCCTTTTCTCTTCTTGAAAGTCACTACATGTTTTGGTTCCAAGATGGCTTCACTCGTGAGCTGTCACTCACGTTTGGATACAGATAATGAATCTGTCCTAAAGTTAGTCATTCATAAAACATTTCATTGCTCTGTAGATTTGATCATGAACAATTGACTGCAATCTACAGGATATAGTGCTGCTAGGAATCGAAGTCGTTTTCATCGAGTCAAATATATTCTCTTAGACATTCAAATCGTACCTATCGAAAATGGTGGCTTCGTACGAGAGTTCATAAGAGTGTCTATTATTACCTTGGTATCAGAAATATGAAAATGCCATTCCTTGGCAATACGAATAAACACTGGGGCAAAGCATACACGATAGGTCTAGACGACTATCACTTTCCCCACCAATACTGAGATCACTTTTTCCCGGCGACAAGCCGACATAGAAAACACAGTCCCTATCGGGACGAAGCCAAATCACACCACACTCTAGCGACACATCCGCCGAATAGCCTTTGACCTCTCTAGAGACAACAGAACATATAGTTCGACTTAGATATGTAAAGATATACAGATATAAGACAGACTCGTCCTACTCAGACAAACAATACACATAAATTCAGGCCATAGATATTCTGAAGCAAGAACAATCTATTATTACCCAAACGAAGAATAAATCGCAGAAAACTGGACTCACCCACGGAGTTCGATCGAAGAGACGGCACAACTTTCAAGGGAAGTAACTCAATAATGACTTTCCCTTAAGCACTAAAAAATTACCTATTTTGTTTACAAAATATTTGCGAACATAACAAGAATACCAATGTATAATATTGTAAGATATCAAAGACTGCACGTAACAGTCTTACCACACCTCCCGGGAAAAAAAAAAGGAACATTTTTTTTTTTTTGAAATACATCTAGGAGCAACGTACAATAGGCTCACAACGCATGAATAATGCGCAGATGAAAATATCATGAATACCTATAACGCCTAATATGAGGCTAAGTCGACTTATGGAGCGACTGGTGAGAATGTGTCTCATAAACTGAGAGAAATTATTTCTCTACAAGTATATTTTTCCAGGAAGGTGTCATCAAAGTATAATACAATTCTGGCAATTACACAATGCCTAAAAAATTCATATCATCATTTCGCATTAGATATCTTAAATTTATGATTTATGAAGAAAAATCATCAAAGCACAGCGGTGAATAAACATCAATGAACCGCTATGTAGTGATACAATCATTATATTATTAAATTACAAATGTGTATCTATCATGATATAGAAAAGGAACTACTATAGAACTAGACATATCAAGAAGTCTAAGCCCTAATAGTTATGTGGAATCATGTGGGCATCTTGACAGAATGTCTGCCATCACATTATCTGATCCACGAATAGCTCGCACAGAGAAATGAAAAGGTTGAAGAGCAATTGCATATCGAGTAGACCTCGAGCTCTTCAAATTCTTACTCTGTATAGCAGTAAGAGCTTTTTGGTCGGTTTCTACTATGAAATGTGCGCCTAGAAGGAATCTCTGTAGTTTGAGGATCGACCAAACCATAGCTAATAGCTCACGGTCTAAAACCGAATAATTCCTTTCTGCCGCATTAAGTTTTCTGGAAATATACATTACAGGATGCAGAGTTCCAGAGTACTCTTGCATTAGTGCCGCTCCAATCCCAGTGGATGAAGCGTCACTACGAAAAACGAATGTCTTATCTTTAGTGGGTAGCACTAAAATAGGTGGCGTTGAAAACAGTGTTTTAATCTTATCCAGAGAGCATTGGCATTCCTGAGACCAGTGGACCACATTAGGCGAACCTTTCTTTAGAAGTGTTGAGAGAGGTGCCATGATAGAGGATAGATTCTGAATGAATCTGTCATAAAATTGAATAAGACCTAACAGACTTCTCACCTGTTTTTTTAGTCTTAGGGATTGAGATGTTAAGTATCTTACTAGTATTATGGTCCTCTGTCTTTAGGAAACCATGACCAACTCGGTGGCCTAGGAAAGAAATTTCGCTAAAACCAATATAGGCTTTAGAGGGTTTCGCTGTCAGGTTGTGCTCACGCAAAGTAGACAGCAATTCATCTAACCCCGAATAGTGATCTTCCCAAGTATCGCTGAAAAGACAGATGTCGTCTAGATATGCAATGACATCTGACCGATAAGATAGGATTCGGCGCATCATGCGTACGAATGTAGCTGGTGCGTTCATAAGACCGAAAGGCATAAAATTCCATTGGAACAAACCTCTAGGTGTTGAAAAAGCCGTGAGAGGTTTGGCGCGTTCAGATAAAGGAACTTGCCAATATCCTTCAGACAAATCAAGTTTAGTGAAAAAATGAGATTTGGAGAGTCGAGTAAGTAGCTCTTCCAGTAAAGGCATAGGTTCGGCATCGAACTTCGTTACTTGATTCAATTTTCGATAGTCAACGCAAAGACGTATGTTATTGTCTTTTTTACGAACAATAACCATCGGCGAAGAATATGCAGAGGTGGATGGTTCGATTATTTTCAAATCTATCATCTCATCCAACTCTTTCTCGACCTGTGCTTGAAAATGTATAGGTATAGGATAAGGTCTAATCCTAATAGGAGTATGGTCAGTTAGAACAATGTCATGTTCAATGACATGCGTTTGTCCAGGGATGTCAGTGAGTACATCCTGAAATGTTTGCAACATAGTTGAAACTTGTCGCTGTTCTCCTAGAGACAAATCAGGAGACAGTAACGTTCTTCCATGATTCACTAGAATGAAGTGGGATCATTGGAAGAGGAAGATTTACATCTGAAAAACTTGTTTCCTCATCCTGTATCACGGACAGTGATGAGTAATGACCATGTGGTACTGGAGAATTGTCCGTTGCTTGGAAAATGGGTTGCAAATAATCCGGACGTTCATGGAATTCAGTAAGCATATTGATGTGGAAGGTTTTATGCTTCCCATCAATATCGACAATATAGTCGACATCGGAAATTTTCGATATTATATCGTACGGACCTTTCCAAGAAATAAGTAATCTGTTTTCCCTACAAGGTAGTAATACAAATGCTTTGTCACCAGGACAAAGTTGTCGTAAGCATCTCTTCTTATTGGCAAATTGCCTTGCCTTCTGTTTCGCAAATTCAGAAGAAGAAGTTGCTAATTTGCATGCTTCGATAATCTTTTGTCTCAACGCGATGACATATTCGTAGGATGACTTTGTGTCATCGTCAATATTGTCAGATGTAATGAGATCGTGAAGCAACGACATAGGGCCACGCGGACGCGCGCCAAAGACGAGTTCAAAGGGAGAAAATCCCGTATGTTCATTGGGTACCTCTCTGTAAGCGAAGAGGGCCGCAGGTAAAACTCTGTCCCAGTCTTGAGGATGATCCTCAGTTATCTTCCCCAGTAAGTTTTTAAGTGTTCTATTAAGGCGTTCGACCATACCATTAGACATTGGATGGTAGATACTACTTAAAGATCTATCTATCTGCAGAGTAGACATTACTTGAGACATGGTATCTGATATTAGTTGGGTGCCATGGTCTGACAATATCTCTCCGGGGAACCCCAGACGAGAAAATATAAGCCAAAGAGCATCTGCAATATCAGCAGTAGTAATGCTCTTCAGAGGAATAGCCTCTGGCCAACGTGTGCACATATCAACACACGTCAAGATAAACTGATGTCCTCTGGCAGACTTGATCTTAAATGGACCAATTATGTCTATGGCCATTTTTTGGAACGGCCGAATAGGAATGTCCGCCGCTTGAATTGGTGCAGCATGCCGTGGACCTTTGGATTTGACTTCCTGACATACTTTACAAGATCGACAATAAATCCGTATGTCCTTGTTTACCAATGGCCAAAAGAAAGCCGCAAGGACTCTTGACTTAGTACGGGAAAAACCCATGTGTCCAGCACACTGAGAGTCGTGAGCGTGCTGCAAAATTTTAACTCTCAAATTCTTGGGAACCAGGATTTGAGAATGACTTGACGTAATGGAGTCTTGAACCATACGTACAAGTACGCCATTCTTCTTTGTAATCCACGATTTACGACTTGTGTCTTTATTCGGATCACCTTTAGTTGCAAGAATGAAGAATTTCTTCAGAGTGGGATCATCTTCTTGCTGTTTTATAAACGAGTCACGAGAAATTACCAAGGGATTATCTTGGTTATGCACTTCATTATCTTCAGTAGATGAAGTTTGAGGCATATTAAGAGCCTGAGCTCTAGTGACTACAGCGTTAGCAATCTGCATGTTTTGCCTTTCCCACGTGGAAATTTGTTGCGGAGTGCATTCTTTGACTCCATGAATGCGACCGATGATGAGGTCAGCGATCGGATTCGGAAGAAGACATGCGTGTACATCTCCTGTAAAGAAAGGAGTAGCAATCCTAATGATAGCAGTAGAGTATTTCTCTAATGTGCCGCCAAATGTTACACATTTGACTACTTGTCCAGTGGCACGGGAAGGATCTACGAGTGACTGCCTAACACCAATTGTGGTGCATCCAGAATCAAATAGCACAGAGACTGGATTGTTATTCACTAAACCCTTATGTAAGACAAGAGAACCTCTTCCATCATGCGCGACTGATGCCGGAAGAGCAGGAAGAGGATGGCCACAGCTTAAAGTAGACACTGTGGTTGGCTCAAATAGCGTTTTGCATTGGGGCACTGAGATGCTCTCCCAAAATCAAAAGCGGCACATGCCATATTACTAGCATCATTATTATCTTTACTCTGTTTATAGGCTTCATTGGACTCTTGTTGTGCAGAGTTTGCCTGAAAATGTGGTTTATGTCTTTTGTATTGAGATCTACCTCGGTTATTATCACCTCTGTAGTTATTGTTACCTCTATTGTAACCCCTATTTGGGTTTGAGTCATAGTTCCCTTGGTTACCATTATCATATTCATTATAATGAGTATCTCTGTAATTATGATCTTGTTGACTCCAAGACGGATAACCCTGATAGTTTCTATAATTACTTCCTCTACGGAAATTCCTATAATTATGACCACCCCTGTGTCGAGAGCTATCAGCTCGTCTCCAGTTCTTTGAAGAAGAACCCTGAAATGATTGGTTACCTTGGTTTTGATAACTATTATGGTTACCTTTTTTATCAAATCTGTTTTGAGGTCCCTGAAATCTGTGTGAATAATTGGGATTGTATGGTGTTGCTGAAGCAACTGGCATACTCTCCTTAATCTTAGTGTTGCCAAAAGTCACGTCGGGGTGTGCAGTGACATATTGGGAACAATATTCTTCCATTTCTTTTAGAGATTTGGGTTTACGCTCATGTATAAATTCAAGGAAAGGTTTGTTCACACATGACATAATCTTATCTCTGAGCAACAAATCCATAAGTCCTTCATACGTTTTTTCTGTTTTGGAAAGCTCAATCCAACGATCAACTGTAAGACGTGCCTTTGCAGTGAATTCTGAGAATTCTACACCCGTCTCAGGCACCATCGTTTTAAATAAAAGGCGATAGCCTTCCTCACTTAGCTGATATTTTTTTATCAAAGCCGCCCTAATGACATCATAATTATCCTTATCTGCTTCTCCTACAAGGCATAATCTAGTCAAAGATTCACCTTTCAAGTTTTCTGATAATTGATTAGCGTATTGTGATTTATCCACATTATGTGTACGACAAGAACGTTCAAATCTATCCAGCCAGAATGTAATATCGTCACTGGACTGATTGAACGGTGGAACCTTAACCTTGTAAGTAGAAGGTTTACCATTACCACTAGATGCCTGATTAACATTACTCATACTTGTCAATCTTAATTTCTCTAACTCAAATTCATGTTCTCTTATTGCTTTTTTCTCTTCAGCATCTAATCTTTTTTGTTCAGCCTCCCTGTCTAATCTTTTTTGTTCAGCTTCCCTGTCTAATCTTTTTTGTTCAGCTTCACTGTCTAATCTTTTTTGTTCCGCAGCAGCTTCTCTTTCTAATTTTTTTTGTTCAGCTTCACTGTCTAATCTTTTTTGTTCCGCAGCAGCTTCTCTTTCTAATTTTTTTTGTTCAGCTGCAGCTTCTCTTTCTAATTTTTTTTTTGTTCAGCTTCAAATCTCCTTTCCTCCACCTGCATCTGCAATTTCTTTTGTTCAGCAGCAGCCTCAGCTTCTCTTTCTAATCTTTTCTCTTCTGCCATAGCTCTTCTCTCTTCTGCAGCTAATGCTTTGTCATATTGAGCAACAGCCCATTGTTCTAATTGTTGACCAGTCTTATCAAGGGCTTTCCCTTGTGTAATGAAGTATTCCAATGTAGACATGATGTCTAACAATAATACTAATCACCTGAAATAATAATAATACCACAAGTTCTTAATGACTTGATTAATCAGTATACTATCTCAATATCTGTGGGTCACAAGCCTTTAATAAGGTCTTGTATAATAGTAATAATAATCAGGTACTGGTTTATACCATAATCCAAGTGCAGTGCACAGGCAATTGTGTCTTATGAATTATACCTATATAAAACATATGTCAACCAACAGAATACATAAAGTACAAATAGGACTGACAATACAAGAACGTTTGCAGAAATCAAAATAAATCAAATAGGGAAATCAATGAAAATAATCACTGAATCTGCAAAGAATAACAACACAAATGACGTCACAATATATGAATATAAATTGTGAATAGAACTGAAAGATAGAAAAGGTTAGACCAACAAATTACAAACAAATCAAAACAAAACTAAAGAACAAAGAAATATTACAAAAATAACAATAATTACAGACTTCACAGCTAACACAAAAGCAACAGTTGTCGCAGCAAATTTTCAATCAAGAAAATTGCACCTATAGAAAACGCCCACAACGGACCCTCTATGACGTGGGATATTCTGTTGTGAGGACGCCGCCCAACCTTAAACACAACCCGCTGACATAGAAACTAACATACTATACAAACAAATAACATGTAAACATAAATATATATAAATTATGTGTATGATAGTATGTGTTGCAAAATAGGCTCAGTTTTACAGTAATGGCAAAGTTATTTTTATGAAAATAAACAACCTGCCACTTTATTCAATTAAACATTCTGGCCTTAAATATTAAAGTTCATATACAGAAAACAAGAAGATCCATCGATGAAAATAGGACTTCTTAGTTCACTAATACTGTCTTCCTGTTAATATTGACAAGAATTGATCCAACTGTTCTGTGAAACTCTGTAATGTCTAATGTAAAAATGTCAACAACGCTGACCTACATACCGCATTCACTTGACAGGTCACGTGACGAAGTGTTGACAAATAGCAAACCAATACTGCAAGTGTGTCGTATCAGCCACAGGAAACGGTCTGGTATCGGTACTCTGTTGACTTCTGAACTTCTGCGAGGTCAAACCCAGAAAGCTGGTCCACCAGTTGATAAGGTTGATAAAGTTGGTTTTTTTAATCCCAGTTAATGATATCCACCAAAAGATAGATATAAGTGGATGGAAGCAGACATCATCATCATCATCAGTTGATAAGATCTCTATGGTGTTGTTTGCTCCACTGTAGTGTATGGAATGTCAACTTGACCTACGCAGTGGTGTGTAGACATAGATGGAGTGTATAATGTGCGAATGATAATAAGGGTTCGTGTTGTTGACAAATGTTCTTTTCTCACACTCATGTATGACTGGAAGTCATCGACACCAACGACTGTGTACCTTTTCTAAAGTTTAATTGGACGTACACACTCGACAGCACAGATAGTGACAAATCACAGGTTGGCATAATACATCATGGTACAGTGGATAAATGGTCTTGCAATGTTACATGGGCACTCATGTAGAATAATATTATAATGGACTGTCAGTAGCCAAGCACTCAGTATTGCCCATACATATATATCGTCTGACTTCACTGACTGAGCACGTCAGCTTATAAACAATATTTCAGATGGCTTCTAAACCTAATCTCGTTTAGCGACGATTCTCCAACATAATGTCCAGCACATATTTTTCCATATAATAATATTGAACCGCTAATAACGGGTTCTCATGTGTAGCAGTGATCTCTGGACTAAACAAGCGATAATACGGGCATCCCTTTTCTCTTCTTGAAAGTCACTACATGTTTTGGTTCCAAGATGGCTTCACTCGTGAGCTGTCACTCACGTTTGGATACAGATAATGAATCTGTCCTAAAGTTAGTCATTCATAAAACATTTCATTGCTCTGTAGATTTGATCATGAACAATTGACTGCAATCTACAGGATATAGTGCTGCTAGGAATCGAAGTCGTTTTCATCGAGTCAAATATATTCTCTTAGACATTCAAATCGTACCTATCGAAAATGGTGGCTTCGTACGAGAGTTCATAAGAGTGTCTATTATTACCTTGGTATCAGAAATATGAAAATGCCATTCCTTGGCAATACGAATAAACACTGGGGCAAAGCATACACGATAGGTCTAGACGACTATCACTTTCCCCACCAATACTGAGATCACTTTTTCCCGGCGACAAGCCGACACAGAAAACACAGTCCCTATCGGGACGAAGCCAAATCACACCACACTCTAGCGACACATCCGCCGAATAGCCTTTGACCTCTCTAGAGACAACAGAACATATAGTTCGACTTAGATATGTAAAGATATACATATATAAGACAGACTCGTCCTACTCAGACAAACAATACACATAAATTCAGGCCATAGATATTCTGAAGCAAGAACAATCTATTATTACCCAAACGAAGAATAAATCGCAGAAAACTGGACTCACCCGCGGAGTTCGATCGAAGAGACGGCACAACTTTCAAGGGAAGTAACTCAATAATGACTTTCCCTTAAGCACTTAAAAAATTACCTATTTTGTTTACAAAATATTTGCGAACATAACAAGAATACCAATGTATAATATTGTAAGATATCAAAGACTGCACGTAACACATATGCTAGCAGAAAATTGAATAAAGCTGAAATCAACTACTCAACCAGCGAAAAAGAATGTCTTGCAGTAATATGGGCAATAAAGAAATTCAATATTTATCTGTATGGGAAGGCCTTTAAGTTGCAAACGGACCACAAACCTTTATCGTTTCTAGCCCAGGCTAAGCATAAGAACTCTAGGTTACTCCGATGGTCCTTGCTTTTGGCTCCCTATAATTTTAGCATTGAGTATATATCTGGAAAAACAAATTTGGGAGCGGATTTTTTAAGCCGCCATCCGTGTGACGAGAATCACCGTAAACCCCAGAACTAATAATAAATTTCTCTATGTGTATATAGAATAAAGGACTGACATATAATGTCTGTTTTAAGAGGGGAGATGTCGTGGAATATTCTAATCCACATATATAAATTATCAAGTAAATATAAAGCCTAATAAATACATATAATAAAGAAAGGAAGAAGAATGGTAAAGAACAGTGCTGTCACAATGACAGTACTCGAAATCCCCTTTGTTTTATGCTTCGTCTGCAAATTGTAACGTTTCCACGTTAAATATAAGCCACTGTATAAATACAAGCGTTTCCACAACACATTAAAACGGGTATTGCATTTCTAAGAAAAACATTGAGAGGCAGACTGCGTAATGACCTAAATTAATCCTAACATTAATTATATTACGTTACCAAAACGAACGAACAGATGGACTCAAATAGAAAGAGAGAGGGAGGGCTGAAAATCAGGAACGCATGCAACACGCGTCGCGCGATACACAATTACTACTATCACGCGTGTAAGGCCACATGCACTAACTTTTTTTTTCAGACGGACAGTGATAAATTCACTACCCTTCCCAGAGTTAGGTTTTTAAATCCTGAAAAACGCTTATAAGGAAAGATGACAATAGATGGGTTTACGTTTGAAAACATTACAGTACCCAGACAGCACATCTTCGAAACAGGAGGTAGAAGAAATTGCATATTTTGAACGCAGCGACTTAGCTCTTTTAAATTTGTTTATTTGGGTTCCTTAGGGCTTGCTGACAAAGAATATGTAAAACGTTACGCAAATAGTCTAGGAATTAACAAGTTATAACCAAAATAAAATAGTGGGGATGCCTGACAGCATGAAATCATTTCTGCTCATAAAATTTTTTTATAACGTGTTTGAAAAAACCTTGCGTACGGAAATAGCCTACCATGTAAACTCCAAATTGATTGGAGCGCAACAAATATAAGACTAAACACGATTGGTCGGACTATAAATACTATCTTTGGTTGTTAGGGGAGACGTAGGAAGGTAAGATTTTTTTCAAACACTTGTCGAAACGTGGCTCCATTGGCCAGACTCGCTGATATAATCACTTAGGAGCGTTAGTTCGAGACCACTAGTTCAAATAAGCTTGACAAAGCAACAGTGCGTTGAAGCCAGCTCATATTTTTGCTAAATAAAAGCCTGGAACATAAGCAGATGGGAATTTGTGCCAGAATTCATTGCTAGTCAACGTATCTGTGTTTATTCCATGAATTGTGGTAAGCTTGAAACATTCAGTATCTTTTAATGAAAATTGAATGTGAATTGTTAATTTATGCCTGTATATATGTGTAGTTCAGTAGCAAACATGATGTAAAGCCTATAATGCTCCAGCCTGAACAGAAGGTGTCGGAGAAAAGTAAAACGGCATGGAATGGCCAAACAGTACACTGACACCTAGAGGATTGACTAGAAAGAAATAATGCTGGAATTGCAGAGGCGTAGTAACCATTAAGGAGGTTAATACTGGTATAAAGTATTTCAGATGAAGCTGACAGGTGGCCTAACGCTCTGAACTCAATGTTTGTGATGTATTGTGCTCAGTGTAAAAAGAGAGTATAAATTAGTTATGACGTAGAAGGTACATCCTTCTTGTTTTCAGGGACCGTGGTCTTGATGGTATTGAGCAGCACCTGGTCAGAGCTTTGCTGAATCCAGAGTCGGACAGCATACTCCTTGGTCCATTTAGCTATCAGTGAGGTGTCTCCAGAGCACAGGGGAGAAATCGAGCAGAGGAGTCTTTTCCTGCCGCCATCACGCAAGATAAGCTGATGTGGCCAGCTGAGCTCAAAATTATGTACCCCCATCTTAAAATAACATTGTAACATAAACTTAAGAGGGGAAGTAAATTGTTTTAATATCAGGAACTGAGAACATCTCCAATACGAGTTCCAATAAAGACAAACTATTGAAGTCATGATGACAAATACCAACAGAGCTTGAACAAAACAAAACCAGTATTACCTCATATTACTACTACACAACTGACACACATAGGATACTTTTAATAATATATGTCACTACAATATTCATATTGATAAATTCTGTACATATAACTTGTAATTAAAATTGATTGTGATTCCTGGTTCCCTTTGTATTTGAATCAGGACACATATTCATTCATGACAACAATGAATACATATTGTTATTTGAAAAGTTATCAGTGACTCCTTTAAGATATCCTTGTAGAGTGTTTTATGTATGTGAGTGTCACAGTGTTGTCAAGTGTGGTGGAATAAATTAAAGTGTTTATCTGTCTGTTGTTGTTATGACTTACACTTCATCATACACATACCCTAGACATACAACGTAGTCATCACACTATTCCAGAATAATTCTGACTGAGATATATTTATATGTGGCAGCAAGTAAGGTTATCTATAATACACTACCCTTATTAGATATAGATACCTTCACAGCTGATCTCAGTCAGTACACTAAGTCCCCTATAAATATTTATAACATCCCACTTCACCACAAGGCAGAGGAAAACATTACATCTTCATACCAATATGTGAATGAGCTGACCACTCGTTTAAAAACTGGCTGGAAACTTGCCAATGAAAATTTGAAACAAGCCAGGAAGAAACATGCTGCCTATTATAACAGGAAGGCGAAAGACAGAAATTTGGCTGTGGGAGAGAAAGTACTGCTTCTTTTGCCCGGGAGTCAGAATAAGTTACAAATTGGATGGCAGGGTCCATATACAGTTCTAGAGAAGGTGTCTAGAACAAATTATAAGATAGATAAGAAGGGGAAAGAAAAAATCTATCATGTGAATCTCCTGAAGAAATATTTGGAAAGAGAACATCAGGAAGAGACACACTTGTTGACCTTGTCCATCGCATGGAGATGAAAAAGGAACCACTTTCATCATTTGAATATCCATTACACCCCTGTGAGACAGCAGCACAGGTGAAAATCAGTACACATTTAACAAAAACTCAGAAAGAGAGAGTGCAACAGGTTCTAAATAATCATGCAGAGGTGTTAACAGACCGACCAGGGCATACAAACTCATTGGAATATGATATGAAACTGATAGACCCCACACCTGTCTGTATGAAACCATATTCGATTCCGTTTGCTAAGGAGAAAGCTTTGAAGGAAGAGATAGACTATCTGTTGAAGGAAGGAATTATTTCGCACAGTGAATCTTCGTATAGTTCCGGTGTTGTACTCTTAAGGAAGCCCTCTGGAGAACATAGACTCTGTATAGATTACAGGAGACTGAATGCTATTACAGAAGGACAGGTAGATCCATTGCCGGATACAAATCAGCTGTTTGCCAGACTAAATAAAGCTAAATATTTCTCAAAAGTGGATTTGAGTAAAGGATACTATCAGATTCCAGTAAAGCCTGAGGTTAGACCATACCTAGCTTTTAGTACCTCAGAAGGACACTATGAGTTTAATAGATTGCCATTTGGATTGAAGAATGCGCCTAGTGTCTTCTCTAGAATGATGAGAAAGTTATTGGACCCTCTGAATAATCCATGTATAACAAATTTCATGGATGATATCCTTATAGCAACAGAAACATTTGAGGAACACATTGACTCTCTGAAGATGCTGTTTGATCGACTTGGGGAAGCAAATTTAACAGCCCGACCAACCAAATGTTGCGTTGGATGTAAAGAATTGGAATTTTTGGGACACACAGTTTATCAGGGAAACATGACCCCTGACCCAAAGAACTTAGAGAAACTAAAGAAAGCCCCGAGACCACAAACCAAGAAGGACGTGAGATCCTTTGTCTCATTATGTGGTTTCTACCAGAAGTATATCAGGAACTTTAATTCCATATGTGCACCGTTAACTGATTTGACATGTAAAGGACATCCAGATCGCATTACATGGACCCCACAATGTGAAATGGCTTACCAAGAATTGAAGGAAAAGCTCACAAGTAAACCTATTTTGAAATTACCTGACTTAAGTCAAGAATTCATAGTAAGGACGGATGCAAGTAATATTGGGTTGGGTGCAACTCTCCTACAGAAATCAGATGCATTGGATGGGGAATTAAGCCCAGTGGCATATGCTAGCAGAAAATTGAATAAAGCTGAAATCAACTACTCAACTAGCGAAAAAAAATGTCTTGCAGTAATATGGGCAATAAAGAAATTCAATATTTATCTGTATGGGAAGGCCTTTAAGTTGCAAACGGACCACAAACCTTTATCGTTTCTAGCCCAGGCTAAGCATGAGAACTCTAGGTTACTCCGATGGTCCTTGCTTTTGGCTCCCTATAATTTTAGCATTGAGTATATATCTGGAAAAACAAATTTGGGAGCGGATTTTTTAAGCCGCCATCCGTGTGATGAGAATCACCGTAAACCCCAGAACTAATAATAAATTTCTCTATGTGTATATAGAATAAAGGACTGACATATAATGTCTGTTTTAAGAGGGGAGATGTCGTGGAATATTCTAATCCACATATATAAATTATCAAGTAAATATAAAGCCTAATAAATACATAATAAAGAAAGGAAGAAGAATGGTAAAGAACAGTGCTGTCACAATGACAGTACTCGAAATCCCCTTTGTTTTATGCTTCGTCTGCAAATTGTAACGTTTCCACGTTAAATATAAGCCACTGCATAAATACAAGCGTTTCCACAACACATTAAAACGGGTATTGCATTTCTAAGAAAAACATTGGGAGGCACAATGCGTAATGACCTAAATTGATCCTAACATTAATTATATTACGTTACCAAAACGAACGAACAGATGGACTAAAGGATAGAGAGAGGGGAGAGGCAGAAAGCCGAACGCATGCAAAATTAAACACGCGTCTCGCTATTAATGCCACCCCAACAAGCGTAACGCGATACACAATTACTACTATCACGCGTGTAAGGCCACATGCACTAACTTTTTCGGACGGACAGTGATAAAAAACACTAACCTTCCCAGAGTTAGGTTTTAAAAAACCTGGAAAACGCTTATTAGAAAAGATGACAATAGATGGGTTTACGTTTGAAAACATTACAGTACCCAGACAGCACATCTTCGAAACAGGAGGTAGAAGAAATTGCATATTTTGAACGCAGCCACTTAGCTCTTTTTAAATTTGTATATTTGGGTTCCTTAGGGCTTGCTGACAAAGAATATGTAAAACGTTACGCAAATAGTCTAGGAATTAACAAATTATAACCAAAATAAAATAGTGGGGATGCCTGACAGCATGAAATCATTTCTGCTCATAAAATTTTTTTATAACGTGTTTGAAAAAAACCTTACGTACGGAAATAGCCTACCATGTAAACTCCAAATTGATTGGAGCGCAACAAATATAAGACTAAACACGATTGGTCGGACTATAAATACTATCTTTGGTTGTTAGGGAGACGTAGGAAGGTAAAATTTTTTCAAACACTTGTCGAAACGTGGCTCCATTGGCCAGACTCGCTGATATAATCACTTAGGAGCGTTAGTTCGAGACCACTAGTTCAAATAAGCTTGATAAAGCAACAGTGCGTTGAAGCCAGCTCATATTTTTGCTAAATAAAAGCCTGGAACATAAGCAGATGGGAATTTGTGCCAGTTTGTGCCAGAATTCATTGCTAGTCAACGTATCTGTGTTTATTCTATGAATTGTGGTAAGCTTGAAACATTCAGTATCTTTTAATGAAAATTGAATGTGAATCGTTAATTTATGCCTGTATATATGTGTAGTTCAGTAGCAAACATGATGTAAAGCCTATAATGCTCCAGCCTGAATAGAAGGTGTCGGAGGAAAGTAAAACGGCATGGAATGGCCAAACAGTACACTGACACCTAGATGATTGACTAGAAAGAAATAATGCTGGAATTGCAGAGGCGTAGTAACCATTAAGGAGGTTAATACTGGTATAAAGTATTTCAGATGAAGCTGACAGTTGGCCTAATGCTCTGAACCCAATGTTTGTGATGTATTGTGCTCAGTGTAGAACTAGAGTATCAATTAGTTATGAAGTAGAAGGTACATCCTTCTTGTTTTCAGGGACCGTGGTCTTGATGGTATTGAGCAGCACCTGGTCAGAGCCTTGCTGAATCCAGAGTCGGACAGCATACTCCTTGGTCCATTTAGCTATCAGTGAGGTGTCTCCAGAGCACAGGGGAGAAATCGAGCAGAGGAGTCTTTTCCTGCCGCCATCACGCAAGATAAGCTGATGTGGCCAGCTGAGCTCAAAATTATGTACCCCCATCTTAAAATAACATTGTAACATAAACTTAAGAGGGGAAGTAAATTGTTTTAATATCAGGAACTGAGAACATCTCCAATACTAGTTCCAATAAAGACAAACTATTGAAGTCATGATGACAAATACCAACAGAGCTTGAACAAAACAAAACCAGTATTACCTCATATTACTACTACACAACTGACACACATAGGATACTTTTAATAATATATGTCACTACAATATTAATATTGATAAATTCTGTACATATAACTTGTAATTAAAATTGATTGTGATTCCTGGTTCCCTTTGTATTTGAATCAGGACACATATTCATTCATGACAACAATGAATACATATTGTTATTTGAAAAGTTATCAGTGACTCCTTTAAGATATCCTTGTAGAGTGTTTTATGTATGTGAGTGTCACAGTGTTGTCAAGTGTGGTGGAATAAATTAAAGTGTTTATCTGTCTGTTGTTGTTATGACTTACACTTCATCATACACATACCCTAGACATACAACGTAGTCATCACACTATTCCAGAATAATTCTGACTGAGATATATTTATATGTGGCAGCAAGTAAGGTTATCTATAATACACTACCCTTATTAGATATAGATACCTTCACAGCTGATCTCAGTCAGTACACTAAGTCCCCTATAAATATTTATAACATCCCACTTCACCACAAGGCAGAGGAAAACATTACATCTTCATACCAATATGTGAATGAGCTGACCACTCGTTTAAAAACTGGCTGGAAACTTGCCAATGAAAATTTGAAACAAGCCAGGAAGAAACATGCTGCCTATTATAACAGGAAGGCGAAAGACAGAAATTTGGCTGTGGGAGAGAAAGTACTGCTTCTTTTGCCCGGGAGTCAGAATAAGTTACAAATTGGATGGCAGGGTCCATATACAGTTCTAGAGAAGGTGTCTAGAACAAATTATAAGATAGATAAGAAGGGGAAAGAAAAAATCTATCATGTGAATCTCCTGAAGAAATATTTGGAAAGAGAACATCAGGAAGAGACACACTTGTTGACCTTGTCCATCGCCATGGAGATGAAAAAGGAACCACTTTCATCATTTGAATATCCATTACACCCCTGTGAGACAGCAGCACAGGTGAAAATCAGTACACATTTAACGAAAACTCAGAAAGAGAGAGTGCAACAGGTTCTAAATAATCATGCAGAGGTGTTAACAGACCGACCAGGGCATACAAACCTATTGGAATATGATATGAAACTGACAGACCCCACACCTGTCTGTATGAAACCATATTCGATTCCGTTTGCTAAGGAGAAAGCTTTGAAGGAAGAGATAGACTATCTGTTGAAGGAAGGAATTATTTCGCACAGTGAATCTTCGTATAGTTCCGGTGTTGTACTCTTAAGGAAGCCCTCTGGAGAACATAGACTCTGTATAGATTACAGGAGACTGAATGCTATTACAGAAGGACAGGTAGATCCATTGCCGGATACAAATCAGCTGTTTGCCAGACTAAATAAAGCTAAATATTTCTCAAAAGTGGATTTGAGTAAAGGATACTATCAGATTCCAGTAAAGCCTGAGGTTAGACCATACCTAGCCTTTAGTACCTCAGAAGGACACTATGAGTTTAATAGATTGCCATTTGGATTGAAGAATGCGCCTAGTGTCTTCTCTAGAATGATGAGAAAGTTATTGGACCCTCTGAATAATCCATGTATAACAAATTTCATGGATGATATCCTTATAGCAACAGAAACATTTGAGGAACACATTGACTCTCTGAAGATGCTGTTTGATCGACTTGGGGAAGCAAATTTAACAGCCCGACCAACCAAATGTTGCGTTGGATGTAAAGAATTGGAATTTTTGGGACACACAGTTTATCAGGGAAACATGACCCCTGACCCAAAGAACTTAGAGAAACTAAAGAAAGCCCCGAGACCACAAACCAAGAAGGACGTGAGATCCTTTGTCTCATTATGTGGTTTCTACCAGAAGTATATCAGGAACTTTAATTCCATATGTGCACCGTTAACTGATTTGACATGTAAAGGACATCCAGATCGCATTACATGGACCCCACAATGTGAAATGGCTTACCAAGAATTGAAGGAAAAGCTCACAAGTAAACCTATTTTGAAATTACCTGACTTAAGTCAAGAATTCATAGTAAGGACGGATGCAAGTAATATTGGGTTGGGTGCAACTCTCCTACAGAAATCAGATGCATTGGATGGGGAATTAAGCCCAGTGGCATATGCTAGCAGAAAATTGAATAAAGCTGAAATCAACTACTCAACTAGCGAAAAAAAAATGTCTTGCAGTAATATGGGCAATAAAGAAATTCAATATTTATCTGTATGGGAAGGCCTTTAAGTTGCAAACGGACCACAAACCTTTATCGTTTCTAGCCCAGGCTAAGCATGAGAACTCTAGGTTACTCCGATGGTCCTTGCTTTTGGCTCCCTATAATTTTAGCATTGAGTATATATCTGGAAAAACAAATTTGGGAGCGGATTTTTTAAGCCGCCATCCGTGTGATGAGAATCACCGTAAACCCCAGAACTAATAATAAATTTCTCTATGTGTATATAGAATAAAGGACTGACATATAATGTCTGTTTTAAGAGGGGAGATGTCGTGGAATATTCTAATCCACATATATAAATTATCAAGTAAATATAAAGCCTAATAAATACATATAAAGAAAGGAAGAAGAATGGTAAAGAACAGTGCTGTCACAATGACAGTACTCGAAATCCCCTTTGTTTTATGCTTCGTCTGCAAATTGTAACGTTTCCACGTTAAATATAAGCCACTGCATAAATACAAGCGTTTCCACAACACATTAAAACGGGTATTGCATTTCTAAGAAAAACATTGGGAGGCACAATGCGTAATGACCTAAATTGATCCTAACATTAATTATATTACGTTACCAAAACGAACGAACAGATGGACTAAAGGATAGAGAGAGGGGAGAGGCAGAAAGCCGAACGCATGCAAAATTAAACACGCGTCTCGCTATTAATGCCACCCCAACAAGCGTAACGCGATACACAATTACTACTATCACGCGTGTAAGGCCACATGCACTAACTTTTTCGGACGGACAGTGATAAAAACACTAACCTTCCCAGAGTTAGGTTTTAAAAAAACCTGGAAAACGCTTATTAGAAAAGATGACAATAGATGGGTTTACGTTTGAAAACATTACAGTACCCAGACAGCACATCTTCGAAACAGGAGGTAGAAGAAATTGCATATTTTGAACGCAGCCACTTAGCTCTTTTAAATTTGTATATTTGGGTTCCTTAGGGCTTGCTGACAAAGAATATGTAAAACGTTACGCAAATAGTCTAGGAATTAACAAATTATAACCAAAATAAAATAGTGGGGATGCCTGACAGCATGAAATCATTTCTGCTCATAAAATTTTTTTATAACGTGTTTGAAAAAAACCTTACGTACGGAAATAGCCTACCATGTAAACTCCAAATTGATTGGAGCGCAACAAATATAAGACTAAACACGATTGGTCGGACTATAAATACTATCTTTGGTTGTTAGGGGAGACGTAGGAAGGTAAAATTTTTTCAAACACTTGTCGAAACGTGGCTCCATTGGCCAGACTCGCTGATATAATCACTTAGGAGCGTTAGTTCGAGACCACTAGTTCAAATAAGCTTGATAAAGCAACAGTGCGTTGAAGCCAGCTCATATTTTTGCTAAATAAAAGCCTGGAACATAAGCAGATGGGAATTTGTGCCAGTTTGTGCCAGAATTCATTGCTAGTCAACGTATCTGTGTTTATTCTATGAATTGTGGTAAGCTTGAAACATTCAGTATCTTTTAATGAAAATTGAATGTGAATCGTTAATTTATGCCTGTATATATGTGTAGTTCAGTAGCAAACATGATGTAAAGCCTATAATGCTCCAGCCTGAATAGAAGGTGTCGGAGGAAAGTAAAACGGCATGGAATGGCCAAACAGTACACTGACACCTAGATGATTGACTAGAAAGAAATAATGCTGGAATTGCAGAGGCGTAGTAACCATTAAGGAGGTTAATACTGGTATAAAGTATTTCAGATGAAGCTGACAGTTGGCCTAACGCTCTGAACCCAATGTTTGTGATGTATTGTGCTCAGTGTAGAACTAGAGTATCAATTAGTTATGAAGTAGAAGGTACATCCTTCTTGTTTTCAGGGACCGTGGTCTTGATGGTATTGAGCAGCACCTGGTCAGAGCCTTGCTGAATCCAGAGTCGGACAGCATACTCCTTGGTCCATTTAGCTATCAGTGAGGTGTCTCCAGAGCACAGGGGAGAAATCGAGCAGAGGAGTCTTTTCCTGCCGCCATCACGCAAGATAAGCTGATGTGGCCAGCTGAGCTCAAAATTATGTACCCCCATCTTAAAATAACATTGTAACATAAACTTAAGAGGGGAAGTAAATTGTTTTAATATCAGGAACTGAGAACATCTCCAATACTAGTTCCAATAAAGACAAACTATTGAAGTCATGATGACAAATACCAACAGAGCTTGAACAAAACAAAACCAGTATTACCTCATATTACTACTACACAACTGACACACATAGGATACTTTTAATAATATATGTCACTACAATATTAATATTGAGAAATTCTGTACATATAACTTGTAATTAAAATTGATTGTGATTCCTGGTTCCCTTTGTATTTGAATCAGGACACATATTCATTCATGACAGCAATGAATACATATTGTTATTTGAAAAGTTATCAGTGACTCCTTTAAGATATCCTTGTAGAGTGTTTTATGTATGTGAGTGTCACAGTGTTGTCAAGTGTGGTGGAATAAATTAAATTGTTTATCTGTCTGTTGTTGTTATGACTTACACTTCATCATACACATACCCTAGACATACAACGTAGTCATCACACTATTCCAGAATAATTCTGACTGAGATATAGATATATGTGGCAGCAAGTAAGGTTATCTATAATACACTACTCTTATTAGATATAGATACCTTCACAGCTGATCTCAGTCAGTACACTAAGTCCCCTATAAATATTTATAACATCCCACTTCACCACAGTAGCATCATTATGTTGTATGAGAATGATTTTATTGGCAGGTAAAGATATGCCTTGCAGAAGCGTATGCTGTTACTTCTTCATTTCAACCCTATATACATAGTGTAATAATATTTGAGAACCACTACACGCCTTGGGGTCAGTCGTCAAGCTATAGCTAGCTCATTAGTGAATGTGTTCAGGTGTATCCATCATCGTCATGATGTCAAGGACAAGAGTCCGTACATTATCGATCACGTAAGCAAGTACACTTATCTGTGGCCAACCTGCCACACAGGAGACAGACATGAAAGGGATGGAGAATATGGAAGGACGTGGAGAGGATGGCACATGACAGTAAGGCTTGGCATGAATATGCTGATGGCCTATGCTCCTTGGGGAGCTCAAGAGTGATGATAATGATTACTATGAGGGAGTAGTAGTCATAGTCATTACTCCCTTCCATTACTGTGAGGGAGTAGTAGTCATATTCATTACTCCCTTCCATTACTGTGAGGGAGTAGTAGTCATATTCATTACTCCCTTCCATTACTGTGAGGGAGTAGTAGTCATATTCATTACTTCCTTCCATTACTGTGAGGAAGTAGTAGTCATATTCATTACTCCCTTCCATTACTATGAGGGAGTAGTAGCCATAGTCATTACTCCCTTCCATTACTGTGAGGGAGTAGTAGTCATATTCATTACTCTTCCATTACTGTGAGGGAGTAGTAGTTATATTCATTATTCCCTTCCATTACTATGAGGGAGTAGTAGTCATATTCATTACTCCCTTCCATTACTGTGAGGGAGTAGTAGTCATATTCATTACTCCCTTCCATTACTATGAGGGAGTAGTAGTCATAGTCATTACTTTCTTCCATTACTGTGAGGGAGTAGTAGCCATATTCATTACTCCCTTCCATTACTGTGAGGGAGTAGTAGTCATATTCATTACTCCCTTCCATTACTATGAGGGAGTAGCAGTCATAGTCATTACTCCCTTCCATTACTGTGAGGGAGTAGTAGTCATATTCATTACTCCCTTCCATTACTGTGAGGGAGTAGAAGTCATAGTAATTACTCCCTTCCATTACTATGAGGGAGTAGTAGTCATATTCATTACTCCCTTCCATTACTATGAGGGAGTAGTCGTCATATTCATTACTCCATTCCATTACTGTGAGGGAGTAGTAGTCGTCATATTCATTACTCCCTTCCATTACTATGAGGGAGTAGTCGTCATATTCATTACTCCATTCCATTACTATGAGGGAGTAGTAGTCGTCATATTCATTACTCCCTTCCATTACTATGAGGGAGTAGTCGTCATATTCATTACTCCCTTCCATTACTATGAGGGAGTAGTAGTCGTCATATTCATTACTCCCTTCCTCACAGACAATTAAGCTAAAAAATGTATAACAGATTTGTCCTTGTAGGTTATCGGTTCAACAGTCTGCCAGCATAAACGACATTTACGTACAGAGACAGTGGTAAGAAGAAAATGTATACCCCTTTCTCAACTTGCAATAAACTGGCAACACAAGTGATCTAACCTGATTACTTTAACTGAATAAATAAGTTCACGCCAGGCGAGATTTCGCAATCACAACGGATATTCATTACCGCAATGCCAGAATAATACGTCAACTCATCCCTTACCCCCCGGATGGGTTGTATCCCGTGTACGCACTACTCTGTTCTGGCGTAAAGCAAATTTACTGAAACCAATGACGTCTGTGGTCGCTGTATCCTGTCCCAGAAAATGTAACAGCAGACGGCGGAAACCAGGCTAGGGCTGTGCGTGTTGGGCATTACCGTGACGTCACTCTACGTGGAAATCAGGAGGTTTTGACTAAATTATGACCTAAGTCACACTTCCAGTACATCTCTCTGTGTCTTAATTGAGACATCATACCATGGAAAGAAGGCAGTAACAGAACCGACTTACAGTACTGGAGATAGGAAGTGGTGGTATAGAGATGTCTCTAACAATTCACTCCCACACGGTGATATCTACAATGGGGCCACCTTACTTATCACACGACACGTTTGATCATCATGTCAAAAATACTGTCTCTTCCAACAATGAAAAAAAAATACTTCCTTTTTGAAGATGCGCTGACAGGTCACCAAATCTGGTCATTTCTGACAGACTCAAGACATTCTCATCACTTCCTTTTTTAGACTCATAAGTATTTCAGCCCCTGTTATGGCAAATCGTAATTACGCCCTAAGTATATTATACCCCAAATTACCACAACCTATTTGCGAGTGCCTCTCTACTTCAAGCAATGTAGATTGGCGTACAATGATATTAGCTGAGAACATAAACCAGGACATTGGGATGGTGAGAGAGAGAGACAAACACACACAAAGAAAAAGAAAGACAGACAGAAAGAAAGAAATGAAAGAAAGAAAGACAGACAGACAGACAGACAGACAGACAGAAAGAAAGAAATGAAAGACAGACAGACAGACAGACAGAAATGAAAGACAGACAGACAGACAGAAAGAAAGAAAGAAAGAAAGACAGACAGACAGACAGACAGACAGAAAGAAATGAAAGAAAGAAAGACAGACAGACAGACAGACAGAAAGAAATGAAACACAGACAGACAGACAGACAGACAGAAAGACAGACAGAAAGAAAGAAAGACAGAAAGACAGAAATGAAAGAAAGACAGACATACAGACAGACAGAAAGAAAGACAGACAGACAGACAGACAGACAGACAGAAATGAAAGACAGACAGACAGACAGAAATGAAAGAAAGACAGACAGACAGAAAGAAAGACAGACAGACAGACAGAAAGAAAGACTTACAGACAGACAGACAGACAGAAAGACTTACAGACAGACAGACAGACAGACAGACAGACAGACAGAAAGAAAGAAAGAAAGAAAGAAAGAAAGAAAGAAAGAAAGAAAGAAAGAAAGAAAGAAAGAAAGAAAGAAAGAAAGAAAGAAAGAAAGAAAGAAAGAAAGAAAGAAAGAAAGAAAGAAAGAAAGATCACCGCCATGGTAACATCTCACCTTTAAAAATAAAAGACAGATAAATAGAAATGATGAAAATAATAAAAATGGAAGTGAGTCTTCATCATTCAGCACCACATGGACAAAAGACTAGAGAAACTAATTGGTTCTCTCATGCTCTATTTAGTTTCTTGGACCAGTCAATTGTCACTGGTCTAGACGTGTTTACAACTATGGCAGAATATTTAAAGTGGTCACATGTCACTTTGTTCTATTTATGTTTGTTTTGACTGTACTGATGAGAACAAGGTTCACATTAAGATGCAAATGTCATGGGCTGGACAGATAGAAAATAGAGAGTATTAGACTCTGAGCGGGAGGGAGGGAGAGAGAGAGAGAGAGAGAGAGAGAGAGAGAGAGAGAGAGAGAGAGAGAGAGAGAGAGAGAGAACGTACGGTATGCTCAAAGTGTTGAGAAATGTTCATGCACGTATGTCTAACATTCTACCCTTCCTTTCTCTCATCGTTCATACCGAATTATTTATTCTGACGTGTAATTGTAATATTAATATCAAGTAATGCTACGATGTCAAAGTACAAGAACAATATAATGACATTTGTCAAATCTAATTTAAAATAAGAAATAACATAAAATAAAACGGGGACAAACATCATCATCACAACTTACGTACAACCGTGCATAATTATTTTGGGATCACAGTTACCGTAGTTTAGGAGGGGATATGATTTGCATTCGTGGTGCATTTATATGAAAAGTTTGGAGAGACAGAGAGAGAGAGAGAGAGAGAGAGAGAGAGAGAGAGAGAGAGAGAGAGAGAGAGAGAGAGAGAGAGAGAGAGAGAGAGAAAGAGAGAGATAGAGACGATGTGAAAAATTCCAGGAACGATAGTAAGCAAGACATCCTGAGTTATCCCAGCGTGGCCCAGTTTGAGACGCCTTTGAAAAGAACTTTTATTTTTTTATAAAATATATTTAACACAAAATATTGTGCACTAAATTATTTTGTACTTTCCAGCTCTCTCTCTCTCTCTCTCTCTCTCTCTCTCTCTCTCTCTCTCTCTCTCTCTCTCTCTCTCCCTCTTCATCATTGGAACTCCTCTTCCTTCCATGTCTTTGCAAACATACAAACCTAAAGCATGTCGTAAATGGCCACTAATGTAAGTTTGTACATGGGGCAGGGAACCTCATTATGTAAACTAAATTGGTACAGACATCATCACTAAAAGATCAACAAAATATGGTCAGATTTGAACTTCCTAATAAAGTAACCACAAACCCCCTTGCAATGTTCCAGCACCACAGCATTCCTGCGCTCTTTCAGCTCGTCAGTAGTGATGGGTTTCACATGATGAGATTGCCAAGTCCATACACAACTTTATATCAGTCGCCTCAAACGAACTGCATGAGAAGGCAATAGTACTATCCGCCCTTTGTCAATATTATGTCTTTGAGAACGTACGTGACAAACTTACAGGCATCGTGTGTTCTCAACTGTGACAAGAACAGAGAATCTCACCAATCTTCATTACAAGGCAGTCTTTGTTCCGGAACCCTCAGGGTGAGAGGAATAGCGAGAGACCGTGCGGCACGCGGAGATGGGAGCTGGAGATGGAAGTGAAAGTGATGGGGAAGACATCTTGGGTGGATGACGCGGCACAGGTGGCATTGGTATATGTTTGCTGGAGGCCTGTGCTTCACTTCATTGGAAGGTAAAAGGTGATGGTGATATCCATGGATATATCCACTACGCAAGCCACAGACCACATTAACTATTACAACTGGAGTTTCCATGTACAGTGAGTCACAGTTTACGAGCTCTCCAATTACGCGGCACAATTTACGAGCTCTCCATTTACGCGACACGATTTACGAGTTCTCCATTTACACAACACAATTTACGAGTTCTCCATTTACACGACTTCGTAATAACTCGAGTAGGGAAAACATCAGAAAAATATCGTTACTACGATTAAACCTGAAAGCTTCATGTTTTTATTTTGTGTCTTGTGTCTGATGTTCGTTTCCGGTGCTTTGTTATAAAAAACTTATTAATTTTAATTTAAATCTACTCTGCAACATCATTTTCTTAAGAGTATCGTACTAAATGTATGTGGAGAATATAAACTCGATTTACTCGAATCTCAGATTACGCGGGCTTTTACTGAATGTAACTCTCATATAAATTTATGGATCTCTGAAGAGTATATCATTATTGCAAACATTCGGATGCAGCAAGCACGGACATCACTGGAAGTGTAGGCCAAAGGATGAAGATAAATAAAGGGAAAACAACATATACAGTTGTGACGTGTATATGTAAATAGACCCTCATTATCCGACCACCTTTGCTTCCCCATCTAATGTTTATAATTTTTGCTACGCAAACCATGCAATGCGCTTAATGAAGACTCATATTTTAGCCACGCCTATTTTTTTCTGCTTTCACGAGCGTGCTAGTTGGCTTACATACTTTCGAAACTGTCATTCATTCAGGGAAGCGTAGAACGATCGTCTAACGGAACTTTCACGCGAGCGGAGCTGTCAGTATTACGACGTGGAGCAGGAAGTCTGCCGCGTAACTGTTTTGATGTTCAACATTTCAGGGGACTTAAGAAAATCAAGGGGCGAGAATATTATTCCGGTACCTGGGAAGCATTTTATTCCCGGCAGCGGACGAGATCTAAGAAAACCCGTTCGCTTGGCCAATATCACATAAGTATGTAAGCCCCTCTGTTGTTGGTCAGCATCGGTGAGCAGAAAACCTTTACCTCGGGAGTCGAAATCCTCGTATTTCTCCTGATTGCCCAAGGCGTGACTTACGTCATCTTTCAGCGATAATAACACCAATTCTGTGTAAATACTCCATCTCCTCAAAGTCAGTTATCTTAGTCGCTCAGAAATTTTGGAAAATCTAGATCATGATTCTAGAACCATTGTGAAAGTGGATTCTTAGCATTTCGTGGAGATTGATTCATTTCTGTTTGGGGTAATATAAAATTAGCATTTTCGTGATTTAATGTGTCAAGTTTATCATTATAATTCACTGAGATTTTTTCTAGGTGCTAAAGGGAATACAATTCACTTCTATCCATTATGTGTAATTATGTAAGTGACAAATAGCTAGTAATGACAATATTTGTTAAAGAAGTCATAATTAAATTAACACTGATACTGAGCGCTGAGTGTTTTACCGGATGGGAGGGGAAAGGAGCATACCTCACACCCACCTGTACCAGTTGAGCAAAGCGCGGTAAGATAGGCTAGACACATGCGGTTTTTAATTTAAGAAATTACGGAGTGGATAAGAGATCTTACCCTTACGCGTGATAGGATAGGATATTGATATTGTGGTTAAATGTTTTGTTTTTCCTTCCTATTTTAGTACGGATCACAAACCAGCTACCAGCGGTCTAATAGCACAAGTAACTATTCTTGTTTATTATCAGGTCTTCAATGTTGACCTGTTCGGTCCTCTTGCTTCATTCAGAGAGAGACTAAACCTATAAACAAACTGGACATTCAAATACCCAGATTTTTTTCTGCATACATTTCATCAGCCCGCTGTGGCCCAATATAGATATATATAACATTTTTCCCGACTACTGACAGTAGTGTGACCAAGTGGATTTATCCAGGGAAACACTCTGTTTCAAAAATCGGCACTCAACACCAGAGAGAAAAACCGACAGGATATACCTTCATCATCACCATTATCTCTAGTAACAGTTTACCAACCAGATGTTCCTTTAGCTATTGGGAGTACTGTATACTGTCTACTGTGAACACTAGATCGCTGCTTATATTTTGCTACCTGAACTATCTGATGTGACATTTTTTCATATCCAATAAGTCACCACCAAAGTAAGCGTTCCTCATCATAAAAATTAATTATTCGTGGAGGAACTGGGGCTCACTTCGGAGAAGCACAACACTGGATTTGGATACATGTTCACTGACGTTTATGTTCCAGAGGTTGTTAACCAACTAGTAGGTAAGCGAGATTGTATGTGGCTACAGATTGACAGAGTGCGAGAAAGAGGAGTGAATATTTCTTTTGTTTTTGTATAATCATTGTACCCACTTCTTTTTTGTTCGCTAACCTGATTATTTTACTGGGATAGCTTAAGCAAAAACTTGGGTTCCTTACTATAACTATCTATTCGATATACCATAATGCTAACCTTTTGACCTTTTGGGTTAGTAACTTCTTTTTTGGGAATCTTTCTTTCTTCACAAGAGGGGAGGGCATTTATGGGGTTATTTTCATTATTATGTAAACCTATGATTCTATTGATTTATATATATGTTTGATGTTGTGAAGAGTTTAATGACAATAAACTAAACAAAACTTAATTAATCGTGTTGGTCAGCCCAGCCCATACCCAGACTCCATTTACCATAGTTTTCACGTTTGTGCGTCTTGTTGTCACATTACTCTCTCTTTGTGTGTGTGTGTGTGTGTGTGTGTGTGTGTGTGTGTGTGTGTGTGTGTGTGTGTGTGTGTGTGTGTGTGTGTGTGTGTGTGAGTGGTTAAATGCATATGTTACATGTATGGAGAGTAGAATTGTCTGATAACAAATTACAGTCGAAAAGATAGGCTGGACTAGAGTATCTTCTCAATCCAGTGACAGATTCTACCCGTAAACTATTCACTCGTGAAATCTATTTCTTATACCTTATTTCTCACTTATTTACCACTTTTTCTGTTCTATTCAGACGGGACCAAATCTATCTCTAATACCTATCTAAATTTACGACAACAGTGTTCTCCCTCTCGAATAAACCACAGAGTTGCAAACTAGTGCTAAATGGGAAAAATCTTATCTAGATGAAAATTCAAACTACCTAGGCATTACTTTTGATCGCCGTCTGACCTGGAAAAACAAGTTGAAAGAAACTGGATAAAAGCAAGGCGAAGAATAGCAATTATTAAATAACTTGCTGGAACAGCTTGGGGTGCAGATGAGAGAGTGCTTAAGACGTTATACACAGGGCGGGTGAGACCAGTTCTAGAATATGGCACTGCAGCATGGGCAACAGCAGCTAAGTCAAATTTCGATAAAATCAGCAGACTCTAAAATCAAGCAGTGAGAATTATGATGGTAAGCATGAAGACAACACCTATAAAAAAAGCACGAAAAGATGACATGCCTCCAGCCAATGCAGGATAGAAGAGAAACAAGAGGCCAGCAACAAGCTGAAAAATGTAAGAGACTAACAGACCATCCAATGTGCCATAGAATACACGCTCTTAGAAGGCAAAGACTTAAGCGAAGTAACTTTGTAGAATAAACCACAAAACAGATGAGAGCAGTTTCGCTTCAGAGCAGAGGCAGTGACCATGAAAACTGCAGCAGAGGTTATAATGATAGAGGAAAGCACTGTGAGACACGTTGCTTTCTTTACCGATGCAGTGTCAGTAATTGCAACGTTGAAAAGCCAAATAATGCAGACTTGGATGACCTAAGATTAGTGCTCCACAAATTATATCAACGATTCAAAAGGGTTGTGATTCAATTTACTCCATTTCATTGTAACATCACCGGCAATGAAGACGCTGACAAGATTGGCAAAGGAAGGTGGAAATCTACCTCAGCCTGATGCAAGCGTAACTTTCGAGGAGGGCAGAGAGTTTTATCAGAATCAGATATAGAAACAAAAGGGATGTAGAACATCCAGGTCAAACACAAAATGATGCATACTACCAGCTCAACAGAAGAGAACAAGTGGTTATCTTCAGATTCCGCACTGGCCACAACAGATTGAGATACCATCTATTCAACAAGCTAAAGATAGGAACTACCGATGAGTGTGACTGTGGCACTGATAAACTGATGGCTGAACGTCTGCTTCAAAGATGCCCAACATATGTTAAACAGAGAAAGCACATATGGCCGTCACCAGTACTATTCGTGGAAAAAGCTCTATGGAGATGCAAATAGCCTCAAGCTGACTACTGCTTTTGAAAACATGGAAGTAGACGTGTGAGAGTGTACGAAGAAGTATAAATCGCGAACGCACTCAGTACATGTTCGATATGCAATGTGTGCGAGTATATCGATCACTAAAACTGAGGCGTGTCCGGGTGTTAGATTACATCACTCCTTAAACAAATTAAAAATGCATTCTAGATTTTTAAAACTATTTTAAACGGTTAAGCGTGAATCACTTCGAGCCGCGTGCAATTGATGAATGAGAGCGATGATGAATGTTTGCACTGACCAGAGAAAGAAGAGACTGGAGGGTCAAATAAACAGAAACTGGAGAAAGTGAAAAAACTGAAATGAAAGATTAAGAACAGATCGTGGAGAGTGCACCAGACACAGAAGAGAAACAGTCTCCATCACTGAAGCCTAGAGTCGTGGAAATATCCATTGAAGCCAAGAGTGGTGGAAATATCCACTGAAGCCAAGAGTCGTGGAAATATCCAACAGTTCGAGCTAATATTCCCAGTAATGTATATGACTGTTTCACTCATTTCATCCTGACGTTACCCTTCAGCTCCTTAATTCGTCTTCCTGTCAGTGCCATCCACTCAAGGTCTTTACATGTCTGCCTCTAGTTTTCTTCTCCTCGTATTTTTCTATCTCATTCTACTTCTCTTACCCTAAGGATCCGAGAACAAGAACTGCCTTGTAAGGCTATGAAAAGTTGTTCTCAGTGTGTGCTCTAATCATTGCCAGCATCTTCTTATCTCCTTCCACTGACACCTATCTAGTTCTTGTCATCAGTTCCACTCTGGTGATATTACCCTCCTATTTCAATCCTTTTATTCTACGAAAGCACCCGTAATTCTATGGCATCGTGGATGTCATTTGTATTGTTATCCATGATTTACTGCCATACAATAAGATTGACTTGACATTTGATTCCAATTTTTAAATTGGGCGTGATTATGTTTTTATTTCCAGAAACTTACCAATGTAAGGAAAGCTGCTCTTACTTTTTGTATTCTTATTCCGCTATCACTGTCGGTTCCTCCAAGATATAAGTATGATTCTACATCTTGCAGGGGTATCAAATGCAATCTTGCTATCATTACATTCCTTTATTCTCACAATCGTTATCTTGTTAGTGTGCATTTTTATGCCTAACTGATGTCACCTATTATCAAGTCTCGAATCGTATTATGTTTTGGGACTAAAGAGTCAGGTTATCGGCAAAACGTAGATCGTTATGCCACCCTTTGAATGCTTCAGCCTGTTATGGCACTCTTTTAATGATCCCTTTTTTGCGTCTTTTTCCCCGTGTTCTGATCTGTTAATTGCTCTAGTATGCGATTCCAGAAGGTCAATCTGCAAGAGAATACGTGTCATAGCTGTTCTATTTTATGTATCGTTAAGCATATAGTTCATGTGTTATCGATGCCCGAAAGGGAAGCACAGAATGATAACACTTGCATCCTACCAAGCACGCAGTCCAAGAATAACCTGGTTCAAACTGTTTTCTTCCAGTGATGTATTTTGATCAATTTCTTCTTCATGTCTTCATTATTCTTCTAATTAAGCACATCTCTCACGATTCAAGTCTCACGTGCGTCTTCATTCACTTCAACCGTATTACCTGATTACCTGGCTTGGTTTATAATTTTTTTGCTACATGAACGAAGGATTCACCAGTGCAATTAACGCGTGAGCCATCTGGCAATTAAGCTCTATGTGAAACAGAGAGCGAAGCGCGGAGCATGGCGTAACAGATTCTTTGATCAGGGGAACACGATGTTAAGTCTGAGACGGACCTTGGATTGTAAAACTTTCAGAATTAATTGCGTTGCTGATATTCGGCAAGGTGAAGATGATGAAAGTCAAGCCAGAGAGGGTGTCGGCGGCAGAGGTGGTAAAATTACCTCTGATCAAGAATCGAACGGCAAATTGGCTCGGGACTGGCAGTAGGTGTTACTTTCGCATTTAAGAGCAATAGAACGGAATTTATCTATATATACCATGTCTCTCCGATAGCCAGGATCAGTTGTTCAGAAATTTATCTAAAATTCACTAGCTCGTTATCTTAAGATTTCTCGTACAGAGTGAAAATTATTAGATTTTCGTGGAGTGTTTCATTTTTCTGATTGCGGCTGATCAAACCTGAGTACTAGCGGTTTTTTCTTATGGCCATATGAACTTATGATCATACGAACTTATAATATTATAAGCATCCAAGAATATTTAATGTTGATGAGCTTCTTGCTCTGACCTGTGCGGTCCAAGTTTCCTCATTTTTTTCATGAGAGAAACCAGAATAGAACCATTAAATTATAATAGTAACTGGGACAGAACTATTACCAGATTTACTTATATCAATCTCATCAGCCAGCTGTGACTAACTATATTGTCAGCAACATTTGTGTAACTTAAACCTAGCAGTTCAGCCACCAGAGGCTAGACAACCCAGGAACCATATATATGTTCTATTTATCCTACACCGGCGATCACCACGCATGAACCTTACTCCAACCAACTGAAGGCATAGATAACTTATTGTATCCAGGACAAATTAAATCACCGACTCTAGCGACTACCGTGAAATTTGCAGTTTGCTAGGGCTGGATTCGGCAAAACTTACATTTGACACTAAATAGTCTTATTACTTATTAATGTATTTCCTTGGAATGCCTGAGACTACTACTGAGGTAAGCAAAAGTGTGACAGTGGCCACTGTGTGTATGTGAATTGAACGAACAGAGAAAGAAACTTATGTCTTTTTTTTTTGTTAACATCATAAACTTATATGGTTTCTTCTTTCTTTTTCTTTATCTCAATTTTCTGATTTTGAACATATTCTTTTCCCATCCTGATATTTCCTTAATTATTGTTACCTGATTCGATCATTACCTCTGTTGGGACAGTCTTTTCTTTTCCTTTACCAGAGGGGGAGAACCTATTTGATTAATTTCTTCTTTTGCAATGTTGTCTGTAAACCATGATCTTGTGATGTATATGCTTATTGTTGTGATCTTCTATTGATAATAAACTTTATTAAACCTTTAGTTATCGTGTCGGTCAACCCCTATATCCAGTATATCCATAACCATTATATGTTATTCATAGTTTGTTTTTCACGTTCGTGCGTATTTGTCACAGAATTGTGTGCATGTGAGTGCAGTGTAACTTGTATTTTCGTACAGGGAGAGAAAGTGCGTCTGATATAAATATCGTCGTCCAGATAGGCTGGATTAGATAAATTATTCTATCCAGAGACTGTCCTTTCTCTTACACGATCACCTCGTGAGAAAACTACTACTTACCCCTTACTTTCACATTGGCATCACTATCACCTCTGCTCAGACAGGGCTATAAACATCTATTACCTATCTGATAATTCATCCACGACACATGTTACTTGTTAACATATCCTTACGGCTCATATAGTATACTGCGATTTCCGACTTACGAACACATCGACTTACGACGGAGTCGCCGGAACGGAAACCCGTCGTAAGTCAAGGACTACGTGTACGACCAAAATAGGGTAAACAATAACCTATGACAGAAAAGATAAGGTTTTTAACAATACGATACAAAACTGAGGTATATAAGTACGTACGACACAAAGACGGTGGGTACAAGAAGGGAATGTCCAAGATAAAACACTTGTGACGAAATGGATAACCTCTTCGCGATCTTTGGTTCTCTCCGGCAGTATCGGTATATTTGTGATACTGATTTTTATTATGTGCTGTCAATTATCGCACTTTTCTTACTTTCTTTATTTCTTGCTTCGTTAATTTTTTGCTTGCGGAGCAAGTAGTTTGTATGTTCAAACAATTGTGACACTCCTTGCAGATGTCACCGGTTTGTTACCCGGTCATCCTGGCTTGCAGTGAGCAACTGAGATAAGATAGTCGCCGGCGTGTTAGATTTAACAAAGCGACTCGGGTGGTAACCCAGCTGGGCACACACGGAGTTTTGCGTACTCATATGACAGATAACGAGATTACTGTCTGTGTGACACATGTGGGCAGACACGTGTGACTTAATCGCGGTTACGTGTTTAAAAATAATCAAAGATTTATTACATTTGAGACAATGTGAGTCTACAAATGTGTTTGTGGGAGTGTATGCAGGGCATCGAACATCATTTTACCATATATGGGAGACGTGACCTATGCAAAAATTTTCCATGTCGGATATATTTTGAAAGTACCACACCCGACTTGTTTGAATATGATTGGAGCGTTTATTTAACTCCATAACAAACGAAGGCGTGGGAAGAGAAGGAATATAGTCTGACCATTTCGCAGTTTTATTTCGCTGTGAATTTCACGCTCGCCAAGACAACATCAGACCTAGCCAGAGTAAAGACTAGATTCAGAATTCCTTTTTTTAACCGGACCTTTTATTGTAGAACCAGATAAGACTTACAAAGCACAGGAAATCTCTACATTTTAATAAGGAACCGCGGGACTAGGAAACTGACGACACACGAAGTCAGAGAGGAATCTATTGTAAAATTAAAAACATCCCAGACGCGTGTAAGAGAACGATTCGTCTCTTTTATTCATTTGAGCAACAAGTCTGTAACCAAGATTGGCTTATTGGTGGTACCAGCAGAAAGTACTATCTCTGGAACCAAGTGAAGGTAGAAGTGGACTGACGTTGTGCGAGACGCCACCATAAGAGGGTCTTATAGACAGACGCAGAACCAGCTTGGCCGTTACTCCTTGACGTTCTGGGAATGTGCGGCGCCTGAACTTTGACCAGAGACGAGAGCAAGCAGGGTGAAAAGACCCAACCCATAAGGAGGATTAGAATCATCATTGGCAGCTAAGTTAATCTATATGCTGCCACTTGAACTTCTTATCCAAAATCCATCACCCGAGTGATGAAAACTTCATTTTGTAAATAACTATTATTCCTTTCTTTTAAACTGTTAAACTTAAAGTGATTATTAAATTTTGTTATTTGTAATTATACAAATTTAACTTCGATTCAATCATTTAAAATGTACTACATGTTTATCTCAGTCAAAATTACTACACACACTCTAAACAGAGCTATATTATACAAATAATTCCACTGAGTAACTCAGCGGTGGGGGCTTAACGAGCTAGAATAAACCATTGCTTAAATTTTTCATAAAAGGTGTCGGCAGATTACAGAATTAACGTGCTCAGCAACAGCGAGCATTGTTTTCGCTTATATGAATATCTTGTGAACACTCCTGTGGGGTAGAAGTGTAATTAACCTTCTATCTACACATCTGCCAAGAGTAATCTTGTGCGCAGGTAGATACCTTAGAAGCCACTATTAGATACTCTTGAGTTGTGGCCACAGCAGGGAAGGCAATACCGTCACAACACTGACACAAAAGTATTAATTTTTACCAAAGTGAGATAAAAGTGATCTCACCTTGCCAAGACTGCGAATTAAATTTTGACGCTAACAAATTTCTACTTTTTTAATATATTTTTTTGTAGAGACAAGTCAAATGGAGACATAATACTACTACCTTGTAGGTAAGCTGTGGACTGTCAAAGGCTAAGGAAAGTAACCCGACATAAATGCCTTTTGATATCGGATGCACTGGGCCCCAGGGCCTAACGAAACAATAAGCCGCTTGATACATATAGTACTATTCCTGGACAAAACTCTGTGGAGATACTAATAGCCTCAAGCTGATCACTGTTTGCTTTGAAAATATTCAAGTCGACGTCTGAGGTGTGTACGAAGTAGAAGATGAAGAAAGAAGAAGAAAGACAAAGGAAGAAGGAAAGAAGAAAGAAGGAAAAGAAGAAAGACGGAAAAAAGAAAAGAAGAAGAAGAAAAGAAGGAGGAGGAGACGAAGAAGGAGGAGGAGGAGGAGGAGAAGAAGAACAAGAAGAAGAAGGAGAACAAGAAGAACAAGAACAAGAAGAACAAGAAGAACAAGAAGAAGGAAAAGAAGAAGAGCAAGAACAAGAAGAACAACAAAAACAACAAGAACAACAAGAACAAGAAAAAGAAGAACAATAAGAAGAAGAACAAGAAGAAGAACAACAACAAGAAGAAGAACAAGGAGAAGAAAAAGAACAAGAAGAAGAACAAGAACAAGAAGAACAAGAACAAGAAGAAGAAGAAGAACAAGGAGAAGAACAAGGAGAAGAAGAAGAACAAGAACAAGGAGAAGAAGAAGAACAAAAAGAACAAGAAGAAGAACAAGAAGAAGAACAAGAAGAACAAGAAGAACAAGGACAAGAAGAAGAACAAGAAGAAGAACAAGAAGAAGAACAAGGACAAGAAGAAGAAGGACAAGAAGAAGAAGAACAACAAGAACAACAAGAAGAACAAGAACAAGAAGAAGAACAAGGACAAGAAGAACAAGAAGAAGAACAAGAAGAACAAGAAGAAGAACAAGAAGAAGAACAAGAAGAACAAGGACAAGAAGAAGAACAAGAAGAAGAACAAGAAGAAGAACAAAAAGAACAAGAAGAAGAACAAGAAGAAGAACAAGAAGAACAAGAAGAACAACAACAACAAGAAGAACAAGAACAAGAAGAACAAGAAGAAGAACAAGAAGAACAAGAAGAAGAACAAGAAGAAGAACAAGAAGAACAAGGACAAGAAGAAGAACAAGAAGAAGAACAAGAAGAAGAACAAAAAGAACAAGAAGAAGAACAAGAAGAAGAACAAGAAGAACAAGAAGAACAAGGACAAGAAGAAGAACAAGAAGAAGAACAAGAAGAAGAACAAGGACAAGAAGAAGAAGGACAAGAAGAAGAAGAACAACAAGAAGAAGAACAAGAAGAAGAAGAACAACAAGAACAACAAGAAGAACAAGAACAAGAAGAAGAACAAGGACAAGAAGAAGAAGGACAAGAAGAAGAACAACAACAAGAAGAACAAGAAGAACAAGAACAAGAAGAAGAACAATAAGAAGAAAGATAAGATGAAGAAGAACAACCACAAGAAGAACAAGAACAAGCACAAGAAGAACAAGAAGAACAAGAAGAACAACAAGAAGAACAAGAAGAAGAAGAACAAGAAGAAGAGGAAGAAATATAAAGAACAAGAACAAGAAGAAGAACAAGAAGAAGAAGAACAAAAAGAACAAGAAAAAGAAGAACAATAGGAACCAGAAGAACAAGAAGAAGAACAAGACGAAGAAGAACAATAGGAACAAGAAGAACAAGAAGAGGAAGAAGAACAAGAAGAGGAAGAAGAACAAGAAGAACAAGAAGAAGAACAAGAACAAGAAGAACAACAAGAAGAAGAAGAACAAAAAGAAGAGGAAGAACAAGAGGAAGAACAAGAAGAAGAACAAGAAGAAGAAGAACAAGAAGAATAAGAAGAAGAACAAGAAGAAGAACAAGAAGGAGGAGGAGGAGAAGGAGGAGAAGAAGAAGGAGGAGGATGAAAAGGAGAAGAATAAGGAGAAGGAATAAGAGGAGGAGGAGCAGAAGAACAAGAAGGATGAGAAGGAAGAGGAGGAGGAGAAGGAAGAGGAGGAGGATAAGGAAGAGGAGGAGGAGAAGAACAAGAAGAAGAACAAGAAGAAGAAGAAGGAGGAGGAGGAGGAGGAGGAGAAAAAGAAGAAGTAGAAGGAGGAGGAGAAGGAGTAGGAGAAAAAGAAGAAGTAGAAGGAGGAGAAGGACAAGAAGAAAGAGGAGGAGGGTGAGGAGGAGAAGGGAAAAAAAGAGAGAAAATATACACATAGTGACATGTAATCATAGAAACGATGGAGACAGATGATGTCTGCAGCTGACAATTGTGCAGAGCCCAGACAGCTACATACAGACGATCCAATGCCATTAATTCAACTAGTCTCCCTCGTACAACTAGTCTCCCTAATACAACTAGTCTCCCTAATACAACTAGTCTCCCTAATTCAACTAGTCTCCTTAATACAACTAGTCTCTAATACAAATAGTCTCCCTAATTCAACTATTCTCCCTAATACAACTAGTCTCCCTAATTCAACTAGTTTCCCTAATTCAACTAGTCTCCCTAATTCAACTAGTCTCCCTAATTCAACTAGTCTTCCTAATGTGTGTCCTATCTAACTCCAGCGTCTCCTTCTTACGTCATGTTCCACTACCGTTTGTCTCGCTTTTTCATTAGTTCCAAACTAGTATTCTAGTCACTTTGACGACAAATGTTAAGACAGGAATAGAAAGAGGATAAATTACCACAAAACTCTTACATAAACATGAATAAGGTGACTTATCACAGTGTCCAGTTATCACTTCGTTAAGTGAGCTCACCCCACTGATCGGTCCATACGACTATGGTAAAGAGTGGCGCTCATCGCAACATGGAACCATCCACAGCTATTGCAATATCCATATGAACAATGCATAACAAAATATATAACATGTGAACACAACATAACAACCTGTCTACGGGAAGAATTCTGTATCTCAGCTACATTAAAAGACTGAATGTGAATTGCAGGAATACACAATAGAATGGCTGACAGAGAAACTGATGAGGCGCCCACAAATGTGAAATTACAAATAAGGTCCAGATAATGACAGAAAAAAAATGTAGTGACAAAATGTTCATTGTACAATGTTGAAATGACAAGATGTTAAAATTACAATGTTGGAATGACAAGATATTAAAATTACAATGTTGAAATGACAAGATATTAAAATTACAATGTTGGAATGACAAGATGTTAAAATTACAAAGTTGGAATGACAAGATGTTAAATGTGCCATGTTGGAAGTACAAGATGTTCAAAGTACAATGCCAGAATGACAAGATTGTCAAAGTACAATGTTGGATTGGCAAGACGTTCAAAGTACAATGTTGGATTGGCAAGATGTTTAATGTGTCATGTTGGAGTGACAAGATGTTGAAAGTACAATCCCAGAATGACAAGATTGTCTAAGTACAATGTTGGATTGGCAAGATGTTCAAAGTGCAATGTTGAAATAACAAAATGTTCAAAGTACAATACTGGAACTTACTTAAAATACACAACATATCTTGAAATAAAGACCCGAATATCTTTAGGTCTTTCTATATACATCAAATAGTCTATCGTATCACGAGTCAACAACACAAAAGACAACAGACGTAGAGTACTCACTATTCAAAGACCATGTAGAGCATCATGTCCGAACTGTACGTCTCTAGAAGCTCCACTATATGAGGGTGCTTCAGCATGTGACATATGGTGGCCTCTCTCTTCAGATCTATCAGAAAGTGGAAGCTCATGTTAATCCACATCGAAAGACCAAAAGCTGTTTAGCATTAAACAATACGGAAAAATGCTGAGAAGTAAGACTTCTGGTACCATGAGTCCATCTATCTATCCATTCACCAATTTACCCGGATTCCATCAATCCACTTACCAGCTATACATATACAAGGCTAATGGAGTATGTTTGTCCAGTCAGTTTTGCGTACTTCCCGACTGACGACCTAGAAAACTCAAATTAATGATGCTATGATAGGCAACACTAAACTGGTGCGCAAAAACTCAGGCAACCTGGAGTTACACCCACTAGAGCTGGGAGAGAGGATTTCGAGGAAGTCAAAATGGAGGCATATAAATGGCTAATTGTGTACGTGTCGGTCTAGAGCAGCCTTTCTCACCTTTTTATCCCGGAGGAAACCCATTGAACTACTTTTCAGGTCTCATGGAACCCCTGAATAAACATTATGATTTCTGCAGCTGACTATACCTTAATGTGATCAATAAGCTGTAAATATAATAATCCAATAATTGTCAATGCTCTAATGAGAAGAGAAATTATTCTTTTCTGTAGATCTGTCTATTTTGGCCAACGTTTTAGCCTACTCTTCTCCTGTGGTTCCCCACCCCCACAAAGGATAACAACTCTAATGCAAGTCAGTAGTGTAAGTAGAAGAAACATCAGTTTTTCTTTATTAGTTTATTTATTTATTTTTTTTACCATATCCAAGTAGGCCTAATAGTCTTATCACACTTTGATACTCTACAAGATGCTAATGAAATATGGTATGTGCAAAAGTTAACACAGTCCTGTTACGCACTGCCATACGCGGCTGTTCGGTTACAGCCCACCACTGCGACTGCTAACATCGCCCGGCGCACAAAGTTCAAAAAAACGATGTTTGTGTGTTTTTTCAATCGTAATCTATCGCGGAACCCCTAGCGACCTTTCGCGGAACCATATGGTTCCGTGTTACCCCGGTTGAGAAACCCTCGATGTAGTGACTTGTGCGTACTTTCCGACGGCCTAAAAAGCTGTAATTTGGGAAGATATTCTAGAAATGTATAGATACAGAACTTTAGGGATATAGAATTTTCTAGATATAGAACTTTGGGGATATGCATTTGTGTGGATATAAGACTCTAGGGATGTAGAAATGGGAGGATATTATAGAAATTCAGGGATATTATAGAAATATGTGGATACAGAACTTTGGGGATTATATAAATTTGTTAAATCAACCATATCGATTGGAGGCCGACCTCTTTGCAACCTACGTTTTGCTGATGATATTGATCTGATAGCTGGATCAGAATCAGAACTTCAAGACCTTACCTCTAGACTGGAGAAAGTAACAAGAACATATGGGATGGAAATTAATATAGAAAAAAGCAAGATATTGGTGAATAGCCATAAGAAACATGTTCCGACCAACATTACGTTAAATGGGCAAACGTTAGAAGAAGTTAACACCTTTAAATATCTCGAGTCCACTATATGTAGTGATGGAAGATCAAGTAAAGAAATCAAGACAAGACTTGAGATGGCCTCAGCTGCCATGACAAGGTTGAATGTGATCTGGAAAAGTAACATCAGTTTTCCTGTGAAGATCAAATTATACAAATCACTTGTATTATCTATTCTCTTGTATGGGTGTGAGGGCTGGACACTCACTGCAGATACGGAGCGAAGGATTCAGGCTTTCGAGCATAAATGTTATAGAAGAATTCTGCGCATTTGCTATAAAGAGCACAAAACAAATGTCTATATTAGAGAGAAGATAAACACTTATGCAGGCCACCAAGAACCACTTTTGTCAATAGTGAAACGTCGAAAGCTTGCCTGGTTTGGGCATGTAACTCGTCATGACTCTCTTTCGAAAACGATCCTTCAGGGAACAGTCGAAGGTAAACGGAGAAGAGGAAGGCAGAGAAAATCCTGGGCTGATAACATCAAAGAATGGGCAGGACACGGTTTTTCCACACTTGTACGCATTGCTGAGGATAGAGAGCAGTGGAGGACCCTGTCTGCTGATGCTTCCACCATGGCACCCCTACGACCCATGACGGGTTACGGGCTGAGATGAGATGATAAATTTGTGGGTATACGACTTTAGGGATATATAATGGGGGAATATAATACAAATTCGGGGATATAATAGAACTTTGGGGATATAGACATTTGTTGATATTGGACTTTGGGGATAACGAATGGGCGGAGTGGTGATACAATACACATTTTGTGATATTAAAGAAATTTGTGGATATACAACTTTAGGAACACAGAATTTGGGTGATATAACGGAAATTCGGGGATATTATATAAGTCGGATCATGAGCAGTGCCCCCTGTGCCAGGGGAGGCAGACACTCGAACACGTGCTCTCAGCGTGTAAGGTGTCATTAGGGCAAGGGCGATACACTTGGCGCCATAACAAAGTGCTAAATGAGCTTGCTGCGACAATAGATCTGGCAAGGATGAAGGCGAATAGCTAACCCAGGCCGAGCACCGCAAATACATACTTTCTGAGGGCAGGAAAGTCAGCACACCCCAAACCGAGTAAACCTGGTAGCAGTTTACCATCTCTTCTTGACTGTGCAAACGACTGGCAGATGGCGGTAGACCTACCTGGACGAGGGGCATATCCAGAGAGTATCAGGAAATCGCGGAGACGGCCGGATATAGTGCTTTATTCTTCAGCAACGCTTCAGGTCATACTGATTGAACTGACCGTGCCATTTGAATCCAGATTAGACGAGCAACATCCCCATCAAGGCCAGCTCCTTGACGTGGAGATGGGGCTCAAGTACAGCCATCAGCGGCTGAAAAACCAAGACTGGCCAGGCCCTCCTAGACTCGAGCAAGACCACAGTCTGCCCTAGCAAGTCAAGGTGCTGAAGACGGAGGCAACCAGCCAAGAGGCGCACCACAGCAATCAGGATGCCACGCATTAGCGCTATGGGAAGTATGCCTATATCTGCAAAACGTTATGGCACTCGCCCTGTGACGGACACCCAGGCAGGCGCAGTGCCGGGCCCTCTGCCTCGGAAGGGCCCAACCCCTACTACTGGGGGTCCTTCTCAATTGCCCCGGGGAGCCAGGAGGCATGAGAATAGAGCTACTGGCCAAGCAAAGAAAAGACCATTTAAAATAATGCACTGGAATGCTGAAGGCGTCAATAGTAAAAAAGACGGCTACAGCAAAAAATTAGAGCTCGAAAATATCTTGAATGAAGAGCAAGTAAATGTATGTTGCTTGCAAGAAACCCACCTCAACAAAGACATAGCCTTCAAAATCAGAGGCTACCAGTGCTACCGATCTGACCGAATAGACAGGCGAAAAGGTGGAATACTGACACTCGTGAGGAATAACATCAGTGCATGTCAGCTTGAAACATATATGGAGGGGGCGGAATACCAGATGCTTCATCTCAGGACAGAAAGTTCAGAATTCCACCTGCTCAACTACTACTGTCCGAGCGACCGCCCACTGGCACTAGATACAATCCCAGCAAAAGAAAGACTGATTGTATGCGGAGACTTCAACAGCCACTCACAGAGCTGGGGCTATGATCACATGGACAGGAGAGGTGAGGAGCTTGAAAACTGGCAGGATGACAATGGGCTTATCCTGATTAACCAGCCAATCGACCCACCAACCTTCTACTCGAGATCATGGCACACCACCTCTACACCAGACCTGGCATTCCACTCACCCAGCTTGGAGTGGAACACCACACGCGTTGTAGGGAAACAACTTGGAGGCAGCGACCACCGGCCAGTCTTCCTAATTGTGGAAAATGAACTTGTCAAGGAGAGCAGCACTCTCTCTAGGTGGAACTACAAGAAGGCAGACTGGACAATGTACCAGCACCGTACTAGTATACTGGCTAGAGATCTGACTGTAGACAAAGACATCAATAAGCTAGTTGATGAATTCAGCAGATGCATATTACAGGCTGCTCGTGAAACAATACCTAGAGGGGCTCGTAAGCACTACAAACCATATTGGAATAGTGAACTAGAGCAGCTGCACAACGACGTGGAAACATCTCGAAAGCAGGCAGAGACCAGTCCATGCCAAGAACACCACAATAACTACCAGCAAGCTAAGGCCAAATTTCAAAGGGCCAAGTTGCAGGCCAGGCGAAGAAGCTGGAAGGAGAAAACAGAGTCCTTGAACTTTGAAAGAGATACGAGGAAACTGTGGAAGCTGGTAAAGCAACTTAACGATGAAGGTACAGAGAGAAACTCAAGGATTGCTCTGTACAAAGATGGAAACATCCTCATGGGAAAACAGGCAGCTGATCACTTTGCAGACTCCTTTGCTAAAGACAACAACATCGAAGTTAGCCCAGAGAAGCAACAGGAGACTCGTGAGAAACAACACGCAGGACGAGATGGAACCATACCTGAAGTTATGGAGGCACCAATCACATTCAGAGAACTGGAGCTTGCAATATCCAAATTGAAAATGAGAAAGTCGCCAGGAGTTGATGGAGTGTCCAATGAAATGATTAAGAACTTGGGAACCGCAGCAAAAACAAAGATGCTGCAGATCTTCAATATCTGTTGGAACTCAGGCAGAGTTCCACAGACCTGGAGGGAAGCAATCATGATACCACTCCTAAAACCAGGAAAAGACAGTTCCACTGCCTCCAGCTACAGACCAATCAGCCTTACAAGCTGCCTCTGCAAAACAATGGAACGTATCATCAACCTCAGGCTACAGTGGTACCTTGAAAGTGAAAACCTTCTTGTACCACAGCAGGCGGGCTTTAGGCAGTGTTATTCCACCGAAGATCAGGCAACTTACCTTTCCCAAGAGATTGAGGATGCGTTCCAAGATAAGAAACTGGTACTAGCAGCATGGATAGATCTAAGAAAAGCATTTGACAAGGTTTGGAAAGAAGGGCTTCTGAAGAAACTGAGAAATTGTAGAGTGAATGGTAAGATGTACAAATGGGTGAAAGCATACTTGCATAACAGAAGAGCCCGAGTACAACTAGATGGCCTCAAGAGTAAGAAAATTCTACTGCGTCATGGCGTCCCTCAGGGAGGGGTTCTGTCCCCCACACTTTTCCTAGTCTACATCAATGACCTGGTTGCTGAACTACCACATGGAATGAAAGTGGCAATGTACGCTGATGACCTGGTAATATGGTGCACAGATGAGCATGCAACAGTGGCCACCAAACTGCTACAAAGAGCTATAGATGCCTTAACCTCATGGGCAAATAGATGGTGTGTCAGCATCAACACAGACAAGTGCAGCACTACGCTCTTCACCCTCTCTCCCAAACAAAAAGGTGGTGTCATCAAGATAAACAAAGAGCTCCTGAGAGAAGATAAACAACCCACCTATCTCGGAGTTACATTCGATGATAGGCTGACATGGAAGCAGCACATCAACAAGGCAGCAACAAAGGCCAGGAGGAAGCTAGCCATCCTGAGAAAACTAAGTGGAACCACATGGGGAGCCAGCGGGAAAATACTTAGTAAAGTTTACCAGCAGGGCATACGACCACACCTGGAATATGGGTCAGCTGCGTGGTGTCCAGCATCAAACACCACATTACAAGAGCTAGATAAGGTGCAAAACCAGGCGCTTAGGGTCATCACGGGGGCAATGAAATCAACGCCTATAGTGGAGATGGAGAAAATGGGGAGGATACAAGCACTGAGAGAACGCAGAGACACGAAAGTGCTAACACAGGCAGAAAAGTTCCTCTGTATGCCGAGCCATCCAATGAAGGACAGATTCCAAAACCTAGCAATGGGGCGACTGAAAAGAAGCAGCTTTATCCACCAGGCCAAACGATTTCGTAGACAAACCTCAGACCTGCCTGAAGTTAACAGCCCTCTAAAGTCTGTGCCAGAACAAACCCCTTGGAGAGAGGAGCATGGACTACCAGTACACATCCACACAAAAGTGAAAGGAATATTCGACAGGGATGAACAGAACAGCGTGCAACGTAGGACAGTCACTCTCAGTTTCCTGGATGATAAATACCCACAGGACCTCTGGGTCCGAGTATACACGGATGGGTCAGCACAGAATGCAGTAAAGAATGGAGGAGCAGGAGTGTACATAGAATACCCAAACAACACTAGGGATACGGTCAGAGTACCAACGGGGAAATTCTGTAACAACTATGATGCAGAAGTCCAGGCAATCAAGGTGGCAACTGAGAAACTACTGAACACCAATCTCGGTCCACAGCCTGTAGTATTCCTGACAGATGCAAGATCAGCACTCCAAGCACTTCAGTCCAGAAAATTGCCAGTTATACAGGCCCTACTTTCTGAACTGTGCAACCAGCGCAGGGTCGCCATGCAGTGGATACCGTCTCATTGTGGAATACCAGGAAACGAGAGAGCAGACGGACTGGCTAAAGAAGGTGCTGCAGACGAACAACCGGATGTACCAGTAACGTACCATCAGAAGAAAAAGATGATCAAATCTATCAGAAAGCCACCAACATCAACGCAGGATGACTACCAAGCTATGAACAGATCAGAACAAATAGTCATTCTGCGCCTCAGAACAGGACACAACCGCCTCCGCAGCCACATGTATACAAAATTCAAGATTGGCAATTCAGCCATGTGTACATGTGGACAGGCACCCCAGACAGCGGAGCACGTACTGCAAGATTGCCCCGAATATGATATATTGAGGCAAACCCACTGGCCCAGAGAAACAACACTGGAAGCAAAACTATAAGGACCCCTGTATGAACTACAAAAGACAGTGAAGTTTATACAAGAAACAACATTGCAGATATAGGCAATATAGTTCAAGCGAACGAAAGAAGAAGAAGAAGAAGACGAGCAACATTTGTTCAAAGCGGCCAAGTATAGTGATCTGGCCGCGGATCTGAGACACGATGGGTTCACTGCAAGGGTCATGGCTGTTGAAGTGGGCGCAAGAGGGCTTGTGGCTGCATCAGTGTATGATCTATTGAAACTGTTCGGGCTGAGGGGACAGTCGAGAACAAGGGCACTGAAGAGGCTTAGTGAAACTGCCGAAAAGGCATCAGGCTGGCTGTGGAACAACCGCAATGGGCAATGGAAATCGTGACAATAAACGCTGCGGTACAGAAAACACCAGGAATTTTTCTAAGTCCACAATACCCTGAGTTTTTGGTGTACTAGTGAAAGGGCTGTGGCTGAGAGGCGACAGGCGGTGTATATTATAGAGGTGTCAGTGTCAGAATTTCAGTGGCGAACGCGCAGTGGCGTCGGCTTCGCGATGGTGTCTCAGTGTGTGCGACGGAACGAACGGAATAATTTGTCTTCTCTTTGTTACTTTCACAATTGCCTCCACGGCTGGCGGGGTTGTGGATTAAAGTTGCTACCATAAGTGAAATGGGTTCATTTTCGATACAAGACAACAGGAGGCTGAGACGCTTGGGAGTCATGACCCAAGTGAGCCCGCTCCCCTTAGAGTGTAAAGGAGTATATCGGGCCGAAACACTTGTCGGACGGGGGGACACTTCTGATGATCAGATTGCTTCCTGTTGTATCGCTCTGTAAAGAGTTTCCTATCATAAATTTGTGGGTATAGAACTTTGGAAATATAAAACTTTGGAATATACAATTTGGGAGATAAAATAGAAATTCGGAGATAGTATAGAAATGTGGATGTGTTATCCTTGTCATCATTATTTCCATTTTCGCTCCCAATGGAGCACGGGAGCCACCACCATAGCTGATCCCCTTGCAGAAAACTTGCATCAAAACGTTTATGTGCGCTTGGAGCAGGACTGATATAGACTACCTGAAATTTGTCAGTCACAGACAGGTCTATGTGTGTATGTATATATATATATATACACACAGATACATAAATATGTATATATATATATATATATATATATATATATATATATATATATATATATATATATATATATATACACACACACACACACACACAGGTGTGATAAGGAGCTTATCTTTATCGTCCTGTATCTTTTCCAACATTTTTCTTATTTTATTTTCTCTCATTTTGCTCTTTCATCATTGTTAAGGTGATCTTTCTTAATCACGGCTTGTACCTAAGTGTAACTTTACACGCCTTTGATTTTTTTTCCCCACCTTGCGTTATCTTTCGGAACCCACCTGGCCACGTTAGACAAGTATTGTTTACTTTGGGAGATGCCGGCTTGGCCATGGAAAGAATTCTTTTGATTCCTAATCCGCTGTTGAAACAACACGAGTGGCACCGCCTCAGGACACAATAGCACGTCGCCACAACGGACTCATGACACGCACAAGAATGTTTGTTGCCAGATGGTACAACAGGAGAGCGACACACTGATTACCTAGCGAGAGAATGAACCAGGAGATTAAAGAAGCCAGCCCATCCCGAGAATGACACCAGAAACTTCACGCAAAGCAACAAGGAGACAAAAGGCTATGCGACAGAGAGGGCAGGTGATTTCTACATTGGGCGTCCAATCCTAAACCATGGTTTTTCTCGCAAAACAAACACGCAGCACGGGGTAAAGAGTTGGTTGCGAGAGCCCACCCACTTTTAGCCAGTGACATGAACTGAAATGGTATCAGAGTATGCTAATGTTACTGGACAAGAGGGACGCCTAGCTTTTGGATGAGAGGGCGGAGTCATACGAGACACATCAAGACTTCGGACATTGGCAACAAGAACAATAACGAGACGTTTGCCTGAAGTCAGTAACGGAGTTTTCAACATACGCGGAGCAAGCGCTTTCTCTACAGTATAACATGTGTACAGCTTATTCATATATTTCATTGCTGTGTGGATATTTGATCCATATCTGAGAAGTTTAATTTTATAGTGTTCTTAAGGAATTTGCAACGGGAAAAGGGGGTTAGTACATCTTTTTAAAAATTATTATTAATTTTCCTTCTTCATAAGATAAGATTTATTTTTGCCCTTAGCCTCATAGCTAAATGCGCGAAACACTGGTATTTTCATTACTTCTATTTGTAAATGATTAATCAAATCAAAGATTTTTCCTCTAGGATCATATGAAATATTCATAATTATATACTTCACCTTCATCTAAGTTGTTAGATCGTCATTACAGACTTACAAGAGCACACACTTTCATATGCAATATATTTAACACATCATGTGTGCCTCATGTCATACATCTCTACAAAAGAATTAAAAACAGAGTGATCAGTAGTGAGGAATAAGATAAAAGAAAGTAAACACATTGATTTTAGATGTGAAAATTATGAATCCACTTTTGCGTGTTTTCAGTCCAACAGAAGTCTGAGTCTCCACATTTTGTGTTTGGCGTCTAAACGGAAAGAAGCTAGCAAAGCATATGTCTGGATAGCAGAATTCACAAGATAGGACATCCTACACTTCCTTAGTTACAAGGAATATTTCTACGCCCACAGTTGTAAACGTTGGTTGCACAGCATTCTATTCACCTGTTATCAGGTGCTCACAAGTTGATTCAAATATGCATATATCAAGTTCAACTCACTTGAAAGCTTTCCGCCAGAGTCAAGTTAAAGCATGCACGTTATTATTTTCATATATATGGGAATGCATTTTAACTGAAGGTATTTATTCTATCCCAGTCAGTGATAATCCTGATGGTGCAAATCCTTCCTGTGCCCCCAAAAAATCAAAAAATCCCTTTCATTTACCATCAAGCTCAACTCACTAAAAAGTGTATTCCCTGAATTAAGAGTACATTCTCACAAGTTGATCTATCTACTTACCAAGGTCTCTTAGTCACAAGCTGATATCAAGCTCAAATCACCAAGTTCAGCTACTCACTACGTCAATTCATGAAGTGAATTCACCTACTTTCATCTTATATTGCATGACGTAAATTCACTCAGACTAGCTTCATTGCACGAAACCTACTCGTTACCAGAATATCATTTCGTGAAAAGCTCCAGCCTAGTTAGTGCCTTTTCAAGATCAGACAGCAGACATTTTCCTGAGACAACGGTCAAGGGGTTGTCAATGCTAGAGATCTCCAAACATTGAGGACTGTATTTCATCCATGTTCTCATTACTACAAAGGTTTTTATCAATAAGTCCTCATCTTGGAGATAACCCACACGCCATTTCATACACCAACATTGGACAGTCTATGCATATATGTGTATAATCATTGAAATTTGAGACACACAGACAGTGTAGATTGGACATCAGTGTAGTAACACTTAATATATCACACCATCATTTCACTATTCACATAGGTTCACTCTCATATTTAAATAACTATTGAGAAAATTGAGAGACACACAGACAGTGTAGATTGGACATCAGTGTGGTAACACTTAATATATCACATCATCATTTCACTATTCACACAGGTTCACTCTCATATTTAACTAACTACATTATGTATATCTCGTGTGTGTGTGTGCGCATGTGCGTGTTTGTGTGTCAATTGTCTTTCACCATCATCACTTTTTATTTTCTACTAACCCTATATGTGTACATATTTAACTAATAAACCCAATAACCATTTTGATCATTATCTAGTTCGTTAATGTATCACTTGTGCTGTCGGTGTTAAATATTTACATATAGGTAAAATTCTCCATTTAGATGAGGTTGGGGACTCTTTCTTTATCGAGACCTGAGGACAGAAGTTAAGGCCGTGGGGAAATAGAACACTTTTCATAATTTATTAGAAAACACTATCTATTGGAGAGCATTCGCATTCTCTTTTTCTTGTCCTTTTCTTGAATAGGTCTCTTTCTTTCTTAACGAGCCAGTTTCTGGAGACCTTCTTGATAACATTCCATAGGCCATCCCCAGCGACAACTCCTGTTGCAGCTGCACCAGCATAAAGTCCCGACAACACTGTGTCCACAAACAATCCGTACAATTTAAAAAAATTATTTAAAATACAAATGAAGACATAGCTCTGTGCAGCTTGTTGCATATTTTAAAAAATAAACAGTATGAAAGTGGTTTTTTTTTTTTTAAACATAATTTAGTAAACTTCCACATGAAGCGCCTTAGTGAAGATGATCATTGCTTCGTATCTGTTTTAGTGATGAGGCAATCTGTCATGTCTCAGTAAAGCTGAATAGACACAATGTCAGGATTTAGGGATCAGAACACCCTTATGAGGCCAGGGAGTTTCAACAAGATAGTCCAAACGTTAATATGTGGTGTGGCATCACGTACAATTGCATCTTTGGGCCATTTTTCATCAACTAAAGAAAAAAATTTTAGATCATCATTGCAGGATGTAAAGGTATATAGAGGAGCAGATGTGGCATCAGATCACCACCTTCTGATAGCCAAAGTAAAAATGAAACTCAAGAGATATGCAACAATGCAAAATTATAGACAACAATTTAATGTAGGACATCTAAGAAATCAAGAAACAAGAGACAAATGTGCGGTCACAGTATCCAACAAATTCCAAGTGCTTCAACAGCTGGAAGAGGTAGAGAATACAAAAGACTATTGGCAGCAGGTCAAAACTGTATGGAATGAGACATGTGAAGAAATACTGGGGAAAAGGGAACGACAACAAAAAGCATGGATAACAACAGAAACCATCAATAAGATAAAAGACAGAAAAAACAAGAAAGCAGATTTAAACACAAGCAAAACCAGAAGTTCCAAAGCCAAGGCTCAAGAAGTGTACACAGAAGCAAACAAAGAAGTAAAAAGAAGTATCAAAAGAGACAAGAGGAAGTATATTGAGCAGTTGGCAAGAGGCAGAAGATGCTGCAGCCAAAGGAAATATGAGAGAACTGTATAGCAGCACAAAGAAGCTAACAGGGAAATACAAGCATACAAGTTGCCTCATAAAAGACAAGAATGGAAAACTGCTCAGCAAAATACAGGAGCAAATGAAGAGGTGGACAGAATATTTTGAGGACCTTCTCAATAGACCAGCTCCACACTCTCCCCCCCGCCCCCCCCCCCCCCCTCCTCCTTCGACATCCAGCCAGCAGAAGAAGAGCTACAAATTAAGGGTGAAAGACCAACGAAGGAAGAAATAAAGAAAGCCATAAAGCTTCTAAGAGATGGAAAATCGTCTGGACTTGATGGCATTCCAGCAGAGGCCATCAAAGCAGATATCGACACGGCTACAGAGATGTTATATAAATTACTTGGTAAAGTCTGGGAAAAAGAAGACATACCAGCAGAATGGAAGGAAGGATATCTGGTTAAGTTGCCTAAGAAGGGAAATTTACAAGAGTGCACAAATTATAGAGGAATAATGTTACTATCAGTGCCAGGAAAAGTATTAAACAGGATTATCCTTGAGAGATTAAAAGAGTCCATAGATAAGAAACTGAGAGATGAACAAGCAGGTTTTCAACAAAACAGATCATGTACAGACCAGATAGCCACTTTGAGAATAATAGTTGAACAAAGTCTGCAATGGAATTCATCACTATACATCGGATTTGTTGACTACGAAAAGGCATTTGACAGTGTAGACAGAGAATCACTTTGGAAATTGATGAGGCATTATGGAGTTCCCCTGAAGATGATTAATTTAATACAGAAAACATATGAAGACATGACATGCAGAGTTCTTCACGAAGGACAGCTTACAGAACCGTTTGGGATAAGAACAGGAGTGCGAAAGGGATGCCTCTTGTCTCCATTTCTTTTCTTACTAGCAACAGACTGGGTTATGAGATCATCGACAACACACAACAGAAATGGAATCCAGTGGACTCTGACTAAGCAGTTGGATGATCTGGATTTTGCTGATGACTTGGCTCTTCTGTCCCATAACCGTAATCAGATGCAGGACAAATTGAAAACACTCGATGAGAGGTCACAGCAATTGGGTCTGAAAATACACAGGGAAAAGACAAAACTAATGAGAATAAATGCAGGTAATGTTAACAGGGTTGAACTAGAAGAAACACCAATACAAGATGTAGAATCGTACACATATCTTGGAAGTAATATAGACAAAGTTGGAGGGACAGACAGCGATATCAAAATAAGAATACAAAAGGCAAGAGGAGCTTTCATTGCATTGGGAAATATATGGAGATCAAGAGAAATCGGATCCAACACGAAAATAAGAATCTTCAACTCAAATGTGAAGTCAGTCCTATTGTATGGCTCTGAGACATGGAGAACAACAAAGACAACAACCAAAAAGCTACAGACTTTCATAAATGGGTGCTTGCGTAGAATAGAGGGATTAAAATGGTATGACAAGGTTACCAATGTGGAACTGAGGACAAGAACTAGACAAGTGCCAGTGAAACAAGAGATGAGAAGAAGACGATGGCGATGGATTGGACACACACTGAGGAGACATGTTGATAGCATTACAAGGCAGTGCTTGTTCTGGAACCCCAGGGCAAGAGAGGCAGAGGTAGACCAAGAAGCACATGGAGAAGAGAGCTGGAAGATGTGAAAATGATGAGGAAACCGTGGAAAGAACTTGAGATGATGGCACGTGACAGGAGGACTTGGCATGTGTTTGTTGAAGGCCTATGCTCCTTTGGGAGTGGAGGGTTATGAATGAATCTCTCCCTTATCCGTATCCAATGTCCCCACTATGGGTGATCTCGAGGCTAATCTGTCAGATCTCTCATTACTGTGTACCCCTGCATGACCAGGACATTAGATCCACACCAGGTCCTGAAGACTCGAGGCTTCTATTGATGTTTTCCATTCCTACCGTAGCCATCCATTCTGGAATGCCAATATATTCAAAGTACAATGTTCGAATGCCAATATATTCAAAGTACAATGTTCGAATGCCAATATATTCAAAGTACAATGTTCGAATGCCAATACGTCTAAAATTATGACAAGACATGAACGCTATGCCAGACAGAATTACGCTTGATGATGATGATGTTAACGAAGACGATAGTTTCGCAGACTACAACGATGCAGATGATAGCTTTGCAGACGACCACGATGATGATTACTGATACGTAATATGTGCAACACGGTGAGATGAAATACAGCCACCACTCACAAAGTTACTGGGTTCTGGGTTCAAATCCTGGCATCGTCACGCTGCAGTCTACCCAGCTGTAAATAGGTACTTAGCTCTTGAGTTAGGAAAGGCATAGGCGGTGCGGAAGGGAACTAGTCACCCCACTATATAAAACTGGTACCAGTACGTGTATACTGAAGTCTCTAAATAGTTATGGAACTATCAGTTCTAATGTTTAGACAATTGTTTCATTCATAAAAGTTGTCGGTGCGTCCAGTTACACGATATAGCTAGTTATCCCTACAGTACTACCTTTTTTAACGGTTATATTTTGACATACCTTACTGCACAAATAGAATGGACGAAGATACTGTATATTCAACTGTGCCCCGAATCAATTAAATGTAAGGGACATAATAGTGAAATTAAAGCTCAATTACCATTTTTGCGATTTACCTCCCTTGAACGTGACAACACATGTCATCACAGCGATTTGTGAACTTTAGTTTTCATTCGATTTTTTCGTGTAACCATGTCTTCTTTTTCTTGTCCATTCTCGCTACCTATGTAGCTCATACCCACAACTGCAGCTATTCTCCCTGCATCAAACTATGCATGTCCTCTTGAACTGTGGTTTATGTAGCAATTTGTTATACATAATGAGGTAACCTCATATTAGCTGCCTCTTATGACATTCCTGTTGCGGCAGCTGTCTTGTTTATTTTTATTTTTTTTTTTGCCACCTCGGAGACCCCCGGAAATTACACGGGGCCCTGTTATGTCTGCTCCTTTTTGAAAGTATAATTTGAACTGTGCTTTCTATTAAATATATTTACCGTAGCCTGTACACTTAAAATACGGTTGGAGGAACTGGGCATAGATGCTTACCTTCTACTGTCAGGCCCGGACTGGATGTAAACTTGGATACGTCCACTATCTTCACAGCAAACTGCTGCTGCGTCTCCCGGTGCAAACATCTTCTCACAACGCTAAATGGACCTCTGCAAAAAAAAAAAAAAAAAAAAATGTACTATCGATAAAGAAGATTAAACTTCGTTTTTCTTGATCTATATTCCATATAAAATTTTAACACTATTCCTAATATTGGAACACGTCAACAGTTCGCTCGCAGTACAGTCAACAGTTTCCTCGTAGTACGAAAAGGTCAACAATTCTCTCGCAGCAGAACAAGTTAACAGTTCGTTCGCAATATGGACAAGTTAACAGTTCGTTACACTTCGGAAAAGAACAATTAGCGCGCAGTACGAACAAGTTAACAGTTCGTTCGCAGTTCGAACACGTCGACAGTTCTTTCGCACTAAGAACAAGGCGACTGTTAGCTCGCAGTCCAGATAAATCAACAATTCTCTCGCGATACGGACAAGTAAACATTTCGCTCTCAGTTCGGACCAGACAACTTTTTGTATCGATGCTAATAGAGCAGTTTGGGATATCAGCTGTAGCACTGTTTGGTTAGCATACTTCAAAGGGCTAAAAAAAAAAAAAAAAGACGGAATCTGAAGGACGACGCCTAAGTCGAACCTAAGTGTGGAAGACGCCTAAGTCGAACCTGAGTGTGGACCGACGCCTAAGTCGAACTTAAGGGCAATGTGTAAAAATATCGTGAGAAATCATTATAAACAAAACATGAACATTACTGCAAACAACAAGAATCTAGGTAGGACAGATTCGTCGCGCATAAAAAGCATTCCAGCATATAACCCTTGGAACTGACAAGATCCAGACAAGCGTCAGTGGAACAAGAGATAAGAAGTAGACGCTGGGGATGTAAAGGACGCACACTGATAAAAACCTGTTGACAGCATTACAAGGCAGCCCATGTTCTGGAATCCGCAGTGTAACAGACGCACGGGTAGACCGACAAGTACATGGAGTAGAGAATTGGAGACAAATGAAAATGAAGACATGAAAAGGCCTCGAGCTGACGGCACGTGACAGGAAGACTTGGCAGACGTTTGTAGAATATCTGTACTCCTGGGGTAGCTGAATATTCACGAATAAATGACATAATCCGATCATAAAAATGAAAATCTGTTGATCCATAAATACGATGAAGATAAAAGCTAACCATTCGATCCTTAAACCTGAGCTCCCGATGAAGCATAGGCCTTTGCCAAATTTACACCAGGCTTTCTTGTTTGGATGACTAGTTCACGTGATCGGCTGGCCGGCCCATTATATAACCTTCATTGGTCGCCTTCTACTGCGTGCATGGTATTGCACAATGTTACTCTCCTTTGCTCCTGTTTCGAGTTCTTGTTAATACACAGACGGATAGAAGCAGTTAGTGATCTGTAAGTGAAGTATCTACACTTTTTCTACGTCTTTCTGCCTACGCCATGAAACTGGGTAGGAACAGACAGATGAGAAATCTAAGAGTAAAATATCACAGTGGAACAGTTCCTACAGACAGATGGGAAATCTCCGAGTAAGATAGCACAGTGGAACAATTAGTGATATGTGCTGGTCTTGCCTGCCCCTCTAGGTATAGCATTTTCCTTCCATTTTTACTGGGTGTACATTTACGTTACTTACTTTATCATTCCTCTTCTACCGTGGGGTGTACAGGCTAGCCATATAGATAACCATACTGTCATATCAGCTGTCTTCCTTGTGGCCTGTTTCCAGTACAGTCCTTCAGAGGCTGTCTGATGGTGTCCTACCAGCGAACTTTGGAAGACAGCCCCTCCATCATGCAAAGGCTGAACACGCCAATCACCTGTTTGACTTTAAGATCCGATTACTTGAAACGTTCACGTAACAGCATAAATGAACGGGTGCAGAACTCTTGCAGACGTCAAGCTGTGACCTTCTTGTGGCAACAAATTGATGCGGAATCTGACACTTTTCGCCCTGTTAAACACCCTTATCAAACACCCCTGTCAAACACTTTAACAGAAAGATCAGTTATATCTGATTACTGACAACTTGAACCTGACGGACATAATCACATATCATAACACACAAATGCACATAATCCAAAGAGGCATACAAAACCTCAAAGGACCTTCTGATTCACTGTTATCACTCAATGATTCACTGTTATCACTCAATGATTCACTGTTATCACTCAATGATTCACTGTTATCACTCAATGATTCACTGTTATTACTCAATGATTCACTGTTATCACTCAATCATTCACTGTTATCACTCAATCATTCACTATTATCACTCAATATTTTATGATTGAGCGTCCGATTGACAGAGTGGTTAGAGCGCTGGTCCTCTCGCGGCAAAGGTGCCAGGTTCGACTCCCGGTACCGTCACACTCCAGTGTACCCAGCTGTAAATGGGTATCTGACTTTGCTCTTGAGTAAAGGAAGGACAAAGCATCGAGGAAGATAACTGGTCACCTCACCTCTCGATGCTGGACCTAGTATAGTGAAGTCTCTAAAACCTTTACCTTTTATTTTATGATGATGACGATGATCGAGCGGACACATTCAGAAAACCAGCTCACGGCAATACATGGCAGTCCTTGTCCTTGAATACCCCGGGCAGTCCTTGCTCTCGAATACCTGGGCAGGAGAAATGAAGACAGAAAACCACGCGGAGAAGGGAACTGGGACACGACTTAAACGGAATAAAGACGAATGGTACTGGTCAGAAAGGTTTTGGGATGACCTTGTTGAAGGTCTGTGGTCTAAGGAAAGGTGAAGGGTAATGACAATAGATGGTATCGGCTACCGCTCGTGGGGGGCATGTACGGGCTGACATTTAAAACAGGACATTCTATCAGACAACAGCAGACAGAAAAAAGGTCAGAATAATTGGCTACAGAATTGGCATAAAAATATATCAAATCTTGAAACACGTAATATGACCTCAATGGTCAAAGAGAAAAATACTGTTGCAGCGCGTATTTGTTTTTTTTTTAAAAGCTTAGCGGATACCCACATAAAGTGGTATTTAACACATGCCACGCGTGATTTTGATGTCGGCCACTTGAAGATGGCTGCAACAGTTAAAAAATTACCGCCTCGAGTTGGCGGACTGAATAAAAACCAGGAGTGAAGAGCCGTTTAGTAACCGTGAACATGGAGTTGGTTCAATTCAAAATGCAGGCAGTGCTGAAAAATGCAACCGGGGGAAGTCCTTGTAGAGCAGGGGTCAGCAACCTGTCGATCTTGATGTACCCGTCAATTTTGATGCACCATTTGGTAGATGTGACGGGGGAGGAGGGACGAGAATTTTTAACTTAGGTAAGTTTCGGACTAACCCTCTTCCACTGGCACCTAAAAGCGCGGTGTTCCCAGCAATGTTCGACCGTATATATATATATACATATTGATGCGTGATGCCATATGATGATGGATGGCATCCGCATGTCTGGTTTTGTGTGGTGTGCAGATGTGTTCAGTCAAAACAATGTTCATACAAAAATAACAGGGCAATCCACATAGGACGTCAGTAAACTCACGACGTATAAAGTCAATGATTCTTGTAACAGCCGTTGACGTTTTTCTTCATTATTTATTGTGGACGCCACAGTGACAAAATGGTTACGCGAATATGTAGGCACATCAAACAGTCATTATCACAGCAACATTCAATACAGCAATAGACGGTAGACAGCATTACAATGATGAGTCAGATGCATGTTATATTTCAAAGTGCTGTAAATGTAGTCAGGTGAAAAACTCCATCCCTTTCTATAACAGCCAGGAGATAACCAGATGTATGAGATCAGTTCACTCTCCTTAGTCTGACTTCAGCAAGACAGACACGTCTGCCGAAGTATAAATAATGTCCTCAAAAATATCCTCTAGATAATAAAGGTTTTCCAAACCTAGTTCATTTAACAAAGTAGCAAGTAATGGTCCTTGGTACATGCATCAACCGATGCAGTACAATGCAGCGACATGTGAGCTAGGAAAACATCTCGTGACGACGACTTTCGAAGACAGGCTATGAACCAGAAATCGCTCACTCCACTAGTGGTGGGCGGAAACCGATCGACCAAGAAGCAAGACAAGTCATGCGCAGTCCAGCGCAAAATGACCACAGCTCAAACTTAACTGCATTCGATACCAACGCGAGAAGACAAATGCTTACCGAGAAAAGTGACTATAAATTTCAAGCAGTTGTTGCCCTTGCGTTATAAAATAGATATTGAAATAAAACGATGTTGCGAGAATTTATCACGCAACATATCACCACCTCCTCCCGATAAAAAAAAAATGTGGAACATATTTTTTTTTTTTTAAATATCAAAGAGCATGCGATAAGCGGCTCAAAACGCACGAATTAAGCGCTGATAATTAACTAAATTGCCTAACATGAGGCTAATTATAGAGTGTCTGGTGAGGATATACCTCAACAGAAAAATAAATATGTCTCAAAAAAATATTCACATCGGGGAGGTGTCACCAACACACATCACGTTAGCATGTAAACACAATATACGTATGCAAGTTACTATAATCATCATTAAACAGCATACTCTAATATTGTCTTTAAAAATGGATGTACAAATCTGATAGGAAAATTTAAATAGTACATTCTTTGACATGTAATGACATAAGTACATAGTAAAGTTAAACTACATGACGATCCAGGACATATGCTCTGGTATTCCGAGGGTAAGTACACAATCTAGAACTCGTCATGCTTGATACTAGTAAGGTAAGTCCTCAGCTCAACAATGACATTCTGAGAAAGTACAAGCAATATAATGCTAATTAATAACTAATATGCTTCATAAGGTACAATACATTATTAATAATTGTGGCTGTTTAGTAAACTAACGGCCCTTATATTAACTACTCAGTCCTCCTCTATCATCTTAAAAAACGAACAGAAGAAGATGACAACAAAGCACGATAGTGTGTACATATAGAGTAAGTACAGATGTGCTAATCTATTGTAGAAATATAGGTGTGTTATGACTCTGTAATATATGGAAATATAGGACAGAAGTATTAGTTGGAGTCATGTGGGCATCTAGACAAAATGTCAGCCATCACATTATCCGCACCACGGATAGCTCGTACCGTGAAGTGAAAAGGTTGAAGAGCTATAGCATATCGAGTGGATCTCGAACTCTTCAAATTCTTAGTCTGAATAGCTGTAAGAGCTTTCTGATCAGTCTCTAGAATGAAATGTGCGCCCAGGAGGAATCTTTGTAGTTTTAGAATTGACCAAACCATCGCTAACAACTCACGGTCTAAAACCGAGTAGTTCCTCTCTGCCGCATTTAGTTTTCTAGAAATGTACATAACAGGATGCAGAGTATTTGCATATTCTTGCATCAGTGCTGCTCCAATCCCAGTGGATGAAGCATCACTCCGAAGAACAAAAGTTCTATCAAGAGTAGGTAATCTTAGGATGGGAGGAGAAGAAAATATATTCTTGATTTGGTCTAGTGAAGATTGGCATTCTCCAGACCAACGGACCAGATTAGGCGAACCTTTCTTCAACAATGTTGATAGAGGTGCCATGATCGAAGATAAATTTGGAATAAATCTCCCATAAAATTGAATTAAACCTAAGAGACTCCTAACTTGTTTCTTCGTTTTAGGAACAGAGATGTTCAGTATTTTGGAAGTATTGTGGTCTTCTGTCTTCAAGAGACCATGACCAACACGATGACCCAGGAAAGAGATTTCACCAAAACCAACAAAAGCTTTAGAAGGTTTTGCTGTCAAATTATTCTCACGTAGAGTGGACAGTAAGTCATATAACCCTAAATAGTGATCTTCCCAGGTATCACTGAAGAGACAGATGTCATCTAAGTATGCGATGACATCCGAACGATGTGACAGAATTCGACGCATCATGCGAACGAAAGTGGCAGGGGCGTTCATGAGACCAAAAGGCATAACATTCCATTGAAATAGACCCCTAGGTGTAGAAAAAGCAGTAAGAGGTTTGGCATGCTCTGCTAAAGGCACTTGCCAATAACCTTTAGACAAGTCAAGTTTAGTGAAGAATCTAGAATTAGAAAGTCTAATCAGTAGATCTTCTAACAAAGGCATCGGTTCAGCGTCGAACTTTGTGACCTGATTCAATTTGCGATAATCAACGCAAATTCGTATGTTCTTATCCTTCTTCCGGACAATAACCATGGAAGAAGAATATGGTGGAGTCGATGGTTCAATTATATTTAATTGAATCATTTCATCCAATTCCTTTTCCACTTGCGACTGAAAGTGTATAGGAATAGGATACGGCCTAACCCTAATTGGATTATTGTCGGTAAGAATTATGTCATGTTCTATGACATCTGTGTGTCCAGGAATGTCAGTGAGAACATCCTGAAATGTTTGTAACATCGACGAGACTTGTCGATGTTCGTCACCAGAAAGATTAGGAGAAACAGAAACGTTTTTCCAAGATTCCGTGGAATGTAATGGAACCACTGGAAGGGGAAGGTTGAAATCAGAGAAGGTAGCTTCCTCATCCTGAATGACAGACAGGGATGAATAATGACCGTGAGGTGCAGGAGCATCATCCGTTGCCTGGAAAATAGGCAGCAAATAGTCCGGACGTTCGTGAAATTCCGAAAGCATGTTTATGTGGAAAGTTTTATGCTTTCCATCAATATCGACCACATAGTCAACATCGGAAATCCGAGAGACTATTGCATACGGACCTTTCCATGCAATAAGAAGTCTATTTTCCCTACTGGGGAGTAGGACGAATGCTTTGTCACCTGGACAAAGTTGTCGTAGACATCTATTCTTGTTAGCAAACTGCCTTGCCTTCTCTTTAGCAATTTCTGATGAAGCAGTTGCTAGCTTACATGCCTCAATGATCTTTTGTCTAAGAGCAATGACATACTCATATGAGGATTGAGTTTCATCGCTAATATCATCGGCAGTGATGAGATCGTGTAATAAAGACATAGGGCCGCGTGGACGCGCGCCAAAGACAAGTTCGAAGGGAGAAAATCCTGTGTGTTCATTAGGGACTTCTCTATAGGCAAAGAGAGCCGCGGGTAAAACCCTGTCCCAATCTTGAGGATGATCTTCAGTTATCTTACCAAGCAAAGTCTTGAGCGTTCTATTCAGACGCTCAACTAACCCATTAGACATAGGATGGTAGATACTACTGAGAGATCGTTCAATATGTAAGGTAGACATTACCTGTGACATAGTGTCAGATATGAGTTGAGTGCCATGGTCTGACAATATTTCTCTGGGGAACCCCAAGCGAGAAAATATCAACCAAAGAGCATCTGCGATATCTGTAGTAGATATGCTCTTAAGAGGAATAGCCTCTGGCCAACGTGTGCACATATCGACACATGTAAGGATAAACTGATGTCCTCTGGCCGACTTGACCTTAAAAGGGCCAATAATATCTATGGCCATTTTCTGAAACGGCCGAATAGGAATGTCAGCAGCCTGGATAGGCGCAGCATGTCGTGGTCCTCTAGATTTGACCTCCTGACATACCTTGCATGATCGGCAGTAAATACGAATGTCCTTATTGACAAAAGGCCAAAAGAAAGCCGCAAGGACTCTCGACTTCGTACGGGCAAAACCCATATGTCCAGCACATTGCGAGTCATGAGCATGTTGTAATATTTGGACTCTCATGCTCTTGGGAACAAGAATTTGCGAATGTGCCGACGTAGTCGAATCTTGTACCATACGTACAAGTACGCCGTTTCTCATTGCAATCCAAGATTTTCTATTTGTATCCTGATTCGGATCACCTTTCTTCGCAAGAACGAAGAATTTTTTTAAAGAAGGATCTTCTTCTTGCAATTTTATGAAAGAGTCACGAGTAATCACTAAGTGACTATCTTGGCTATCAACTTCATTATCACTATTCAGTGAAGTTTCGGGTGTTTGTAGAGCTTGTGCTCTTGTAACTACTGCATTTGTAGCTTGCATGTTATTATCTTCCCAAGCAGCAATCTGCTGTGGGGTACACTCCCTAACTCCGTGAATACGACCAATAATAAGGTCCGCAATAGGATTAGGTAAGAGACAAGCATGCACATCTCCAGTAAAGAAAGGAGTGGCAATGCGAATTACAGCAGTAGGATATTTTTCTAGAGTGCCGCCAAATGTGACACATTTAATAACCCTTCCTGTAGCACAAGATGGATCTACAAGCGATTGTCTAACACCAATAGTGGTGCATCCGGAATCGAAAAGTAGTGAGACCGGAGTATCATTAACAAGACCCTTATGTAGGATTAAAGAACCCCTCCCGTCATGCGCAACAGCAGCAGGAAGAGCGGGAAGTGGGTGACCACAACTCAAAGTAGTTATGGTACCCGGTTCGAATAAAGTACTGCATTGGGGGCATTTGTTTGCTCTCTCAAAGTCAAAAGCAGAACCAGTGACAGCGTCAAAGTTTTTACTATCAACAACATGATTACAGGCTCCCTCAGTTTCCTGTTGTACAGCATTAGCCTGCTGATATCTCTTCTTTTTGTGTTGAGATCTACCCCGACTATTATTACCTCTGAAGTTATCAGAGTTATTATTATCTCTGCAGTTATTATTGTCTCTATTGTAATTGTTATCCTGGTTCGAATACCAGTTTCCACGATTACTATCATGTTCACATTGATGCGAACATCTATTTGTTTGGTTCTGAGGTCTTCGGCAGGAATAACCTCTATTACCATATCCTCTTTTGAAATGCTTATAATTATTAGGGTGATAGTAACGAGTACTATCAGGTTGTCTCCAATTCTTCGAAGAAGAATCACCATGAAATTGATTTCCATGATTTTGACAGAAATTACCGCTACTCTTTCTATCAAAATTTTGTTGGAATCTACGAGCAAAGTTTTGGCCATACGGAGCTGCCGAAGCAACTGGTAAACCTTCTTTCACCTTAGAGTTACCCATGGTTATGTGTGGGTGCGCAGTTACGTATTGGCAACAGAAATCTTCCATTTCTTTTATTGTTTTAGGTTTACGTTCATGAAGGAAAGCAAGGAAAGACTCATTGACAGACGACATGACTTTGTCTCTAAGTATTAAGTCCATAAGTCCTTCATAAGTTTTTTCCGTCTTAGATAGTTCAACCCATCGTGAGAAAGTAATGCGTATTCTTGCAATAAACTCGGAGAATTCAACTCCATTTTCAGGTAACATGTTTTTAAATTGTAGACGATAGCCGTCTTCGTTAAGCTGATATTTCTTTAACAAAGCGGCCCTGACAACCTCATAATTGTTCTTGTCAGGTTCATCCACCATATTTAATATACTTAGAGCTTTACCTGTCAGTATCCCTGATAACTGATAAACATATTTTGCTTTGTCTATGTTATGAGCTGTACATGCTTGTTCAAATCTGTCCAGATAGAACATTATGTCATCACTGGAAGGACTAAATGTTGGTAACTTAATCTTAAAAGTATCATTATTAGCCTTACCAGAAGATGAACCCTTGTTTGAATCATTACCATTACTCATGCTCGTCAATTTCAATTTTTCCAACTCTAAAGCTAAGACCTTTTCTTCATGTTCCATTTTTGCTTTCTCTTTCCTCTCATCAGACTCTCTCTGTAATCTTCTTTCCTCAGCCTGAGCCTCTTTTTGAAGTCTTTCATTTTCAGCTTCTTTTTCAAGTCTTTTATTTTCAGCCTCTTTTTGAAGTCTTTCAGCTTCTAGCTGTAGCTGGAGTTTTCTTTCCTCAGCTTCTGATTCCCTTTTTTGTTTTTCCATTTCCATTTGGAATCTCTTTTCATCCACCTGCATCTGCAGTTTCTTTTGTTCAGCTTCCATCTGCAGTTTCTTTTGTTCAGCTTCCATTGCTTTATCATATCGAGCAGTTGCAAATTCTTCTAACTTATCACCAGTCTTGCCAAGCAATTTACCCTGCTCAATAAAGTGCTCAAATGTAGACATGTTGTCTAACATATGAGTCCAAAACCTGAAATAATTAACTAATTTATTTCAAACCTAAGTATAACAAGTCTTAATTAAGCACTTGTATATTCACATCACATTATATTATCCCAGTCTCTGTGGGAAACAAGTCTCCAATCAAAGAACTTGTATATGAAATACCAACAATCAATTCTTGATCATAAGTGCACTTCTCATTCAATAGTGCACGACACTATTCATCATTCATTTATCATCAGTGTAGTAGTAACAGTGCATTAGCATAGCCCATTAACTAATTACTATAACTGTAAACAATGACTATGTAAACACATGCAGAATGTAAACATTGAAAATGTAAACAATACAAACAATGTAAACAATAACAATGTAAACAATAACAAAGATCAGCAACAATACAAAAACTTTCGCAGAAATCAACTAAAAATAAAGCAGAAATTAATGAAATATCACAAAAAATGTGACGATATCTGCGATAGAATTAAACAAAATACATGACACCACAGTGTATAAACAAAAATGTTGTATGAAACTAAATTATAGACAAGAGTAGGCTAACAAATACAAACAAATCAAAACAAAACTAAAGAATGCGAAATAATAACGAAAACAATATTAAAACATGTCATCACAGCTAACATAAATAGCAACAGAAGTCGCTTAGCAAATTCCAGTATTGGAAATTTGCAAACCCTACAGAAAACGCTCACAATAGACGACCTCTATGACGTGGCATAATCTAACGGAGACACCACCCAACCGAGAACCCGCTGAAATATAAACATATAAATATACGAATAACATATAAACATATAACATATAGAATGAGATGATACACAGAAGACTCAGCAGAAGTATAAGGGCACAGTTTACATACAAACAGGCCACTTAACTTATAGGCTTCCAATCGTAGAACAGCAGAAAAACGGATGTCAATCAACGTCCTAAAGAGCGAAGCTCCAACGATGATGGCACATCTGAACTGCTTCCACTGCTAACACGATGGTACAAGAGCTTCTGAAATACTGTGTGTTGAGTTGTTTCGGCACTTGACCTTCTAATCCAAAAGTAAGTTGATGGAAATCGGTACTTGGCCTTCTTCAGAAAACAACCCGTTTCAACCGGCACTTGACCTTCACAAAAACGACAGCTCTGGAACCTTGACAGCAGCAACTTGCTTGACTTGCGTAAAAGATAACAGCAGTCCGAGTTATCCGGCAACATGTAACAACGCCGGGTACTGTCAAATTCTTGTTTCCGTCAAAAAGTTGAAATTTTGACTTTTACCGGGCAACGCCGAGTACTTTGAAAATTTTGAAGATGTTGACTGTATTGAAGAATGTTAATTTCTTGAAGGATGCTGATGAATTCTTGTTGAAAATGAAGTGGGTAAGGGACCCCGTGTTTGCTGGTACCAGAATCAAACCAGCTTATGGCCACCAAATGATGCGTGATGCCATATGATGATGGATGGTATCCGCATGTCTGGTTTTGTGTGGTGTGCAGATGTGTTCAGTCAAAACAATGTTCATACAAAAATAACAGGGCAATCCACATAGGACGTCAGTAAACTCACGACGTATAAAGTCAATGATTCTTGTAACAGCCGTTGACGTTTTTCTTCATTATTTATTGTGGACGCCACAGTGACAAAATGGTTACGCGAATATGTAGGCACATCAAACAGTCATTATCACAGCAACATTCAATACAGCAATAGACGGTAGACAGCATTACAATGATGAGTCAGATGCATGTTATATTTCAAAGTGCTGTAAATGTAGTCAGGTGAAAAACTCCATCCTTTTCTATAACAGCCAGGAGATAACCAGATGTATGAGATCAGTTCACTCTCCTTAGTTTGACTTCAGCAAGACAGACACGTCTGCCGAAGTATAAATAATGTCCTCAAAAATATCCTCTAGATAATAAAGGTTTTCCAAACCTAGTTCATTTAACAAAGTAGCAAGTAATGGTCCTTGGTACATGCATCAACCGATGCAGTACAATGCAGCGACATGTGAGCTGGGAAAAAAACATCTCGTGACGACGACTTTCGCAGACAGGCTATGAATCGAAATCGCTCACGACCCAAAATCGATAGAGTTAATGAAAAAGTCAATTTACCTTGCTTTCAAGAAATACAGAAATATCACGCCTCCCGGCATGTGCAAATACACTAGAGGTATTATCCCGAATAAACGAAATATCCATAAGAGGACTACACATCCCTGACAGAACAAAAAATAGCGGAGATCCCCTCTTCAACGAGGCATCTCTTTCGCCATTCCAAATCGCTCACTCCACTAGTGGTGGGCGGAAACCGATCGACCAAGAAGCAAGACAAGTCATGCGCAGTCCAGCGCAAAATGACCACAGCTCAAACTTAACTGCATTCGATACCAACGCGAGAAGACAAATGCTTACCGAGAAAAGTGACTATAAATTTCAAGCAGTTGTTGCCCTTGCGTTATAAAATAGATATTGAAATAAAACGATGTTGCGAGAATTTATCACGCAACACATATATATATATATACAAATATATATATATACAAATATATATACAATATATATATATATATATATATATATATATATATATATATATATATATATATATATATATATATATATATATATATATATATATATATATATATATATATATATATATATATATATATATATATATATATATATATATATATATATATATATATATATATATATATTTATATATATATATATTTTATATTTATATTTATTATTTATATTTATATTTTATATATATACAGTATATATATATATACAGTATATATATATATATATAGATATACAGTATATATATATATATACAGTATATATACAGTATATATAGATACATTATATATAGAGTATATATATATATATATATATATATATATATATATATATATATATATATATATATATATATATATATATATATATACATATAGTATATATATATAATATATATATATACTATATATATATATTATATATATATATATATATATATATATATGCAGTATATATATATATATATATATATACACAGTATATATATATACATACAGTATATACATGCAGTATATATATACAGTATATATATACAGTATATATATATACTGTGTATGTATATATATATATACTGTGTATATATATATATATATATATATATATATATATATATATATATATATGTCATGAAATATTCTAATCCACATATATAAATTATTAGGTAAATATGAAGCCTAACAAATAAAATTAATAAAGAGAAGAGCAATGGTAAAATAACAGTGCTGTCACAAAGAATGTACTCGAAATCCCCCTTGTTTTCTGCTTCGTCTGCAAATTGTAACGCTTTCACGTTGATATAAAAGCTTACTGTATTATTACCCGCCTTCTTCAATGAAACGTGTGCTGCATTTCTAAGAAAAACATTGAGACGTACTGCGTAATGACCTAAATTAATCCTAACATTAATTATACTGCGTTACCAAAACGAACGAACAGATGGACAAAAGGATAAAGAGAGAGGGGAGGGCTGAAAATCAGGAACGCAAGCATCACGCGTGTAAGTCTACATGCACTAATTTTTTTTCAGACGGACAGTGATAAAATACGCTACCCTTTCCCAGAGTTAGGTTTATAAATCATAAAAAACTCTTATTAGAAAAGATAACATTAGATGGGTTTACGGTTGAGAACATAACAGTACCCAGACAGCACATCTTCGAAACAGGAGGTAGAAGAAATTGCATATTTTGAATGCAGCCACGTAGCTCCTTTAAATTTGTATTTTTGGGTTCCTTAGGGCTTGCTGACAAATAATATGTAAAACGTTACGCAAATAGTCCAGGAATTAATAAATTATACCCAAAATAAAATATTGGGGGTGCCTGACAGCATAAAATCATTTCTGCTCATAAGATTTTTTTTTTAACGTGTTTGAAAAAAATTTACGTTACAGAAATAGCCTACCATGTAAACTCCAAATTGATTGGAGCGCAACAAATGAAAGCCTAACCACGATTGGTCGGGCTATAAATACTATCTTGGTTGTTAGGGGAAACGGGGAAAGGTAACATTTTTTCAAACACTTGTCGAAACGGGGCTCATTGGTCAGACTCGCTGATATACACACTTGGGAGCGTTAGTTCGAAACCACTTGTTTAAAATAGCTTGATAAAGCATCAGTGCGTTGAAGCCAGCATATATTTTACTAAATAAAAGCCTGGAAGATAAGCAGATGGGAATTTGTGCCAGTTTGTGCCAGAATTCATTGCTAATCAACGTATCTGTGTTTATTCGTATGAATTGTGGTAAGCTTGAACCATTCAATATCTTTTAATGAAAATTGAATGTGAATTGTTGATTTATGCCTGTATATATATATGTGTAGTTCAGTGGCCAACGTGAGGTAAAGCCTGTAATGCTCCAGCCTGAACAGAGGGTGTCGGAGAGAAGTAAAACGGCATGGAATGGCCAAACAGTACACTGACACCTGGATGATTGACTAGAAAGAAATAATGCTGGAAGTGCAGAGGCGTAGTAACCATTAAGAAGGGTAATACTGGAATAAAGTATTTCAAATGAAGCTGACAGTTGGCCTAATGCTCTGAACTCAATGTTTGTGCTGTGTTGTGATCAATGTAACAAGAGAGTTTAAGTTAGTTATGAAGTAGAAGGTACATCCTTCTTGATTTCAGGGACAGTGGTCTTGATGGTACTGAGCAGCACCTGGTCAGAGCTTTGCTGAATCCAGTGTCGGACAGCATACTCCTTGGTCCTTTTAGCTATCAGTGAGGTGTCTCCAGAGCCCAGAGGAGAATTCGAGCAGAGGAGTCCTTTCCTGCCGCCATCACGCCAGATAAGCTAACTTGGCCAGCTGAGCTCAACATTATGTCCCCTCATCTTGAACTGACTTTGTAAAATTAACATTAAGAGGGGAATTTACTTGTCTTAAAATCAGGAACTGTGAACATCTCCAATACTAGTCCCTAAAGACAAACTATTGAAGTCATGATGACAAATACCAACAGAGCTTGAACAAAACAAAACCAGTATTACCTCATTTTACTACTACACAACTGACACACATAGAACATTTGTAATAATATATGTCACTACAATATTCATATTAAATACATTCTGTACATAACTTGTAATTTAAATTGATAGTGATTCCTGGTTCCCTTGTAGTTGAATCAGGACACATATTCATTCATGCCAGTAATGAATACATATTGTTATTTGAAAGTTTATCAGTGACTCTTTTAAGATATCTTTGTAGAGTGTTATATGTATGTGAGTGTCACAGTGTTGTCAAGAGTAGTGGATTAAATTAAATTGTTTATCTGTCTGTTGTTGTGACTTACACTTCACCATACTCATACCCTAGACACATAACGTAGCATCACACTATTCCAGAATAATTCTGACTGAGATATATAGATATGTGGTAGCAAGTAAGGTTATCTATAATACACTACTCTTAATAGATATAGATACCTTCACAGCTGATCTCAGTCAGTACACTAAGTCCCCTATAAATATTTATAACATCCCACTTCACCACAAATATATATATATATATATATATATATATATATATATATATATATATATATATATATATATATATATATATATATATATATATATATATATATATACACACACACACACACACACGAGTATTATACGTATTTTCAGGCAAAAAATTAAAATACGCTTATAATACGTAATTATACGTTAAATCAATATGCGCAAGTTTGAAATGGGGCGCTTTCCATAGTATAGCGTGAAATTAGGCCATTGGCTCATAATGCATTTAAAAAAAACAAGTTGTTTATTTTTATGTAACAAACTTTGTTGCCACAGATATGTTTTTATGTAACAAACTTTGTTACCACAGATATGTTTTTATGTAACAAACTGTCTTGCCACAGATAAGTTTTTATGTAACAAACTTTGTTGCCACAGATAAGTTTTTATGTAACAAACTTTGTTGCCACAGATAAGTTTTTATGTAACAAAACTTTGTTGCCACAGATAAGTTTTTATGTAACACACTTTGTTGCCACAGATAAGTTTTTATGTAACAAACTTTGTTGCCACAGATAAGTTTTTATGTAACAAACTTTGTTGCCACAGATAAGTTTTTATGTAACAAACTTTGTTGCCACAGATAAGTTTTTATGTAACAAACTTTGTTGCCACAGACAAGTTTTTATGTAACAAACTTTGTAATGAAATGTCTTGTTGCTTCTGTTATTTGTGCTCGATATTAGAATAAATTAAACTGCTTGTAGTTTTAGCTGTCTAGCTTCTGTAGGACAGCATAACATGTTTCAACTGGAGATAAATTTTCAGGTTTTGAAACATTTGACGCAGTGATGCAACGTATTTAAACGTACGGAAGTTTTACCGTGCACGTATAATACGTATTTTATCATCAAAAATACCATACGTACGGTGGAACATTGGTTGCCAGGTGTAAAGTTACTTTCGCCGCACTCCCACAAGTTAGCTTACTAAGACCCACTTTATTCGTGACCCGTATCAGATAGGAAGCCATGTTTCTGTGAAGTGAAGTTAAAACTGGATCAAATGTTTTGTTGTAACTTACGATAGATAGCCCGTGGTAAGTCCAGGGACAGCCCTTTCTATACTGTTTACCCATCTTCTTTCGAATCCTTACCCCCTTTGTGTGTATGTGCGCGCGCACGTGCGTGTATATGTCTCTGTGGTGGTGGTTTTTATGTTTTGTTTTGTGTGTGTGGGGGCGGATATAACTAGTACTTTGAATCTTTCGATTATAGCCACCTTTCTGTTTCTCAGCCGACAACAGTTTGAGGTGACCTCGCCATCCTGGGCCTGTTTATTCCTAAAACGTTCACTACAGACGAGGACACCTTCACTTGGCGTACTTCTGTTAACTGTTCTGACCCTCCGCTCATTAGTACCAGCATCCTTGACTAGCTCCCACAACCTATCAAGCCTGGACAGAACATAGACGACGGCCTATTGGCCACGAAGACCAATTACAAAGCGAGAAGGAAGAGTGGTGATTCTATTAGGCAGGCAGAACTGTATTGTGTTACGGGATCGCATTTGTCAAGAGCTGAGCGAGACGCAAGGGATTGACTACTCAACAAACGTAATCAGTAGTTATGAGTTCTTCAAATAGTTCTAGGCAAATTACTAACAATTACCTCACGACAGGTATTTCCCTTCCTCCCGTAATTTTAATTTATGGCACGTTGTAGTACGCACGAACGAAAAAAAAGAACGAAAGAAAGAAAGAAAGAAAGAAAGAATGAAGGAAAGAAAGAAAGAAAGAAGGAAGGAAGGACAGACAGACACAGCCAGCCAGTTGTTGAAAAGGAAGGAAGGAAGGAAGGAAGGAAGGAAGGAAGGAAGGAAGGAAGGAAGGAAGGAAGGAAGGAAGGAAGGAAGGAAGGAAGGAAGGAAGGAAGGAAGGAAGGATCACTCAGCCAGCGAGCCAGACAGACAGAAAGAAAAGTAGACAGACAGGCGGGCAGACAGACAGGACTACAGACAGAACGAAAGACAAACAGACGGGACGAAAGACAAAAAGGCAGAACGAAAGACAAACAGACAGACCGATAGTCAGAATACACATGCTGACAAACAGACAGACAGAAAGACAGATTTATCGACATACAAGCACACAGAACTCTAAGAAACAGAAGCTGTACTCGCAGCAGTATGTGTATTGTGTAACTAGATGCAGCAGCAGCGATAAGTAGTGAGGCACAAACGCAGTGGTGGCAGTAGTCGTGGTGCTGATGATGGTCGTAGTTCTGGCAGTAGTAGTGGTGCTGATGATGGCCGTAGTTCTAGCAGTAGTAGTGGTGCTGATGATGGCCGTAGTTCTGGCAGTAGTCGTGGTGCTGATGATGGTCGTAGTTCTGGCAGTAGTCGTGGTGCTGATGATGGCCGTAGTTCTGGCAGTAGTCGTGGTGCTGATGATGGCCGTAGTTCTGGCAGTAGTCGTGGTGCTGATGATGGTCGTAGTTCTGGCAGTAGTCGTGGTGCTGATGATGGCCGTAGTTCTGGCAGTAGTCGTGGTGCTGATGATGGCCGTAGTTCTGGCAGTAGTCGTGGTGCTGATGATGGTCGTAGTTCTGGCAGTAGTAGTGGTGCTGATGATGGCCGTAGTTCTGGCAGTAGTCGTGGTGCTGATGATGGCCGTAGTTCTGGCAGTAGTCGTGGTGCTGATGATGGCCGTAGTACTGGCAGTAGTCGTGGTGCTGATGATGGCCGTAGTTCTGGCAGTAGTCGTGGTGCTGATGATGGTCGTAGTTCTGGCAGTAGTCGTGGTGCTGATGATGGCCGTAGTTCTGACAGTAGTAGTGGTGCTGATGATGGCCGTAGTTCTGGCAGTAGTCGTGGTGCTGATGATGGCCGTAGTTCTGGCAGTAGTCGTGGTGCTGATGATGGCCGTAGTTCTGGCAGTAGTCGTGGTGCTGATTGTCGCGAAAGGTTCAGATGTTATTGAAAATAATAAGATATCCTGGACAGGAAGCGTTTTCATTGGCCAGTGTATCAGACAGTTTCCCACAACGTATGGCGCGCGGTATGGTCAGAGTTACACAGAATTATCTAGGAGGCCGTGTTGTGAGACAGACTAAATCACGACACTGATGATGGCCGTAGTTCTGGCAGTAGTAGTATTACAACTTTTGTCGTAGTTGATGTTGTTGTCGCTGCTGCTGACTGCACATCGCTGTGAAGACATCAAAAACTAACCCAACACCGTGTACATACACAGCAATAGTGTCTTTATGATACAACAGTCAAGTCTGTGCTATTGCATGGCTGTGAAACATGGTCAACAACAAAAATGACAATCAGAAAGATACAGACTTTGGTATGGATGTTTGTGCTGAATAAAAGGATTGAAATTGTACGATATTATTATTAACTAGTGTAAAAGCCCGTCATAAGACGGGAATTAAATTCAAAAGCACCAATACCTAACGGCAATTTTACTTATTCAAAATTATTTTTTTTTTAAACTTTGCATCACCACAGTACACGAACTACGTAGCAGCAGTGAGGATCCCAATATGTGTTTATGGGATCACACATTCTATAAATATATTTTTGTGCACACCGTCATTTGCGCATTCTTCTCTGGTAAGTGTTATTATTTTTTGGAGAGTACATATAAGGGAAACAATACAATTAATGTCTAACTTTCTACCAAAGTTGCATCCCTTAGCGCTTCGCACTGACAGAAAAAAGTTGGGATTTTATATATAGGATGGAAATAACCAGACAAGCACTAGTACAATAGTAGGTGAGGAGAACATGATGGCGTTGGATAGAGCATATAATTAGAAAAACAGCTGATAGACCTACAAGGCAATCCCTGATCAGAAATTCCCAGGATAGGAGAGAAACAGCGAGACCGACATGACACAATAAGAAGAGAACTGGAGATATACATAACAGGGATGAAGAAGACCGCGGAAATACCTTGAAACGGATGGCACAGGACAAGGCGGTTTGTTCAGGACCTGTGCTACACGGACAACTGAAATTGACTGACTGACTGTCTGACTGAAAGGTTGGTTGATTGATTGATTGAATGATTGATTATCATTGCTCTTTCCGATCATTTGAGCTAGCAGACGTTGACTTTAAGATAAAAACAGAACTAAAGCTATGTGTAGCATAAAGAGAGAGGGATAAGTATGTCACGGTGAGAGACAGCCATACCCTTAAATAGATAGTCAGGATCCTATTTGGTCCCCCTCTCTTTATCTAACTCATGTAGTGCTCCACGAATACCGCTTGTGTACGGTGGGCGCCCCATCCCGGACAACAGTCTTGGCTGACTGGCTAAGCTACATGAGTGAAGTAAGAGCAATCTTACTCAAGGGAATGTCGATCCCTTGTACACAAAGACTGAGACGGTGAGTGAGGCGGAGGAATCTAAAAAGATCAACGGCTCACAAAGCGAACTTGCAAAGTGTATGGCGCACTAGAGGCGTGTCGGGCATAGAAAAAGACAACGGCTAGCCACCATGAAAGAGATTGGGGCCTTACCACGTACTCCCTAAAGAAAGTAACGGAATCACAACAAAAAGATAAGAACCGATATGTAGAGAACTCCTTGGTCCCCTGGGGAGGAATTTACTGTACATAACAACAGGGAAGAGGTAACCTCTCTAATGAGTAAGGAAGTACATAATGACGAGTGTTCCTCAAATTCTTTTGAAAGGGTGCATTCTGAGAAAGACCACCTAAAAACTAGTAGGAGGAGCCTAAAAATAAGAACATGGAACGTTAGAACTCTAAACGGAGAAGAAAAGCTAAATAATCTCCTTTTAGAGGCAACAAATCTGAAACTTGATATACTAGGAGTTGCAGAGGCAAGATTATTAGATACAGGCTACATAAAAAGAGACCAGTACACGCTTATACACTCAGGACGAGAAAAACACGAAAAAGGAGTAGGAATATTTATAAAGAAGGAATTAGAAAAAATATGTATGTGGATACTGGACACAATGACAGAATGATGTTACTGAAAACGAGAGCAAAGCCATTTGACATATCAATCTAACAAACATATGTGCCAACTAAAGAACACAGCGAATAAGAAATAGAGGAATACTATGAAGTGCTACAACACACACTTAAACCGGTAAAATCTACAGATGTGTTGATAATAATGGGTGATATGAATGCACAAATAGGAAAAGGAAAATACACGAAAATAGTAAGACAGTATGGATTAGAGAAAAGAAATGATAGAGGAGACAGACTTATCCAGTTCTGTGAGGAAAACCAGCTGATTATATGTAATACTTTTTTTAACACCACTCAAAGAAACTACACACATGGAAAAGCCCAGAAGATGTAACAAGAAATCAAATTGACTTTATCATGATAAAACATAGTTTTAAAAACAGTGTCACAAGCGCAAAGACATCCTGGCGCTGACATAAATTCAGATCACAATCCGATCGTCATCAAAGTAAATATAAAGCTAAAGAGAACAGGAAACAGAAGAAAGGAGGAACCACAGAAATATCAGCACTGAAATAACCAGATATAAAACAAAAAATTATGTTGTGGATGTCAAAAATAAGTATGAACAGTTACTGACAGAAAGCACGGAACAGTACAGAAGAGACAACCCAGAAGACAAAGTAGCCACAAAATGAGAATGTTTTAAACAAGCAAGTATCAGCTAGTGCAAATTTACCTAAAAAGGAGCCTAAGAAAAATCATGTTTGGATAGCAGATAAAATCCTGAATAAAATGGCAGAAAGAAAGAGAGCAAAAAACCCTCCAGAATATAAAACAATAGACAATGACATACGTATTATGTGTAGACAAGCAAAAGAACGGTGGATAGAAACAAAATGCAAGGAAATAGAAGACATGGAAGCAAAGCAAGTGATATGCATAAAGAAATAAAGAAATTATCAATTAGGTCGCGGTTTACCCAAGGAGCAGGCTGTATCAAGAACAATAATGATGTAACCTTACTTGATGAGAAAGACATATTAAACAGATGGGCAGAGTACGTAAAAGAAATATTCGAGGACAACAGAAGTAAAAAACCATCACCAGATTCTAATGAAGGCCCAAACATTCTCAGATCAAAAGTAGGAATGCAATATATATGATACAAAAAGGAAAATCAGCATGCATGGACAACATAAAAATTGAAATGACAGAAGCCCTGCAGTGCTTTGGTATATATACATTACAGGATATATACCATATGACATGACGACATCAGTCTTTATAAAATTGCCCAAACAACATAATGCAAAAGAATGTTCAAACTTCAGAACATGTGGTAAAGTGGGATGTTATAAATATTTATAGGGACTTAGTGTAATGACTGAGATCAGCTGTGAAGGTATCTGTATCTAATAAGTGTGGTGTATTACAGATGACCTTACTTGCTACCACATTTATACCTCAGTCAGAATTATTCTGGAATATTGTGATGACTACGTTGAATGTCTAGGGTTATGAAAATGAAGAAGTGTAAGTCACAACAACAACAGACAGATAAACAATTTAATTTATTCCACAACACTTTACAACACTATGACACTCACACACATATAACACTCTATAAGACTATCTTAAATGAGTCAAGTGTAAAGTTTCAAATATATGTGTAATAACTCCTTTCAATAATAGATATCCTGATTCAACTACACAGTGAACCAGGAATCACAATCAAATGTAATCACAATTTATAAATATGATCTTGGTATTGACATAATTTATTAGTATTATCCTATGTGTGTAAGTTGTGAAGTAGTACTATGAGGTAATACTGGTTTTGTTTTTCAAGCTAGATTGTTGTTTGTCATCATGACTTCAAGTGTTTGATTATCGTGGAAATAGTATTGGGAAAAGTTCACAGATCCTGTCATTTAAAACTATTTATTGTCCCTCTGTGTTTAATATAATGTCAAGTTTAGAGGGGCACATAATGTTGAGCTGCTCTGGCCACAGAAGCTTATCTTTCGTGATGGCGGCAGGAAAAGACTCCTCTGCTCGATTGCTTCACTGTGTTCTGGAGACACCTCACTGGTCGCTATCTGGACCAAGGAGTATGCTGTCAGCCTCTGGATTCAGCAAAACTCAGACCAGGTGCTGCTTCAATAACTTAGGACCACGGTCCCTGAAACAAGAAGGTTGTACCTCCTACTTCATAACTAATTTATAATCTATTTCCACACTGAACACAATACATAACAAACACTGAGTTCAGAGCGGTAGGCCAACTGCTAGCTTCATCTGAAACAATTTACACCAGTATACTCCTCCCTAATGGTTACTACGCCTCTGCAATTCCAGCATTAGTTCTATCTAGTCAATAAGATAGGTGTCAGTGTACTGTTTGGCAATTCCATGCAGTTTTACTTTTCTCCGACACGTCCTGTTCAGGTTGGAGCACTATCTAAGCCTTGCCTCATGTTGGCTACTGAACCACGCACATATACAGACATAAATTATCAATTTACATTCAATTTTCATTAAAAAGATATCAAATATGTCAAGCTTACCACAATTCATGGAAATAATACACAAATACGTTGACTGGCGATGAATATGGCACAAATTCCGATCTGCCTCTGTCCCAGGCTTTTATTTAGAAAAAATATAAGCTGGTTCTCAACGCACTGTTTCTGAGTAAGTTTATTTTAAAATGTGGCACTGAACTGACGCTCCTAATTGACTATATTGGCGGGTCTAACCAATCGGGCCATGTTTACACAGCTTTTCAAAAAAAGTACCCCTACTACCGTTTCCCCTAACAACAAAAAATTAGTATTTGTAGTCCGACTAATCGTGTTTAGCCTTACATATCATTCCCGCCAATCAAATTGGATTTAACATGGTGACCTATTTCCCGTAAAATGGTGGTTTCAAAACATGCCACTGTGCGATTATTATTTGGTGTTGTCTGACACCCTCACTATTTTCTTTTGGCTATAATTTGTTAATTCCTAGACTATTTGCGTAACACTTAACATATTCTTTGTCAGCAAGTCCTAGGGAACCCAAATATATAAGTTTTAAGGGAGCTAAGTGGCGGCGTTCAAAATATGTATTTTCTTCTAGGATAGTCGTGCTGTTACCACCTCCTCACTTCCAAACTTTATGGTGTCTGCTGTACTGTCAGACTAATGTCAGGATTTCAGACGTAAAACAGTATTGAGTCATGTTTCCTAATAAGCATTTTACAGGTTTTTAAACCTAACTCTCGTATGGGTAGTGTTTTTTTATCACTGTCTATTTGAAAAAAAGTTAGTGCTTCATGCCTTTCGCGTTGGGGGTGGCATTAATTGTATATCGCGAGACGCGTGTTAGTGTTGCCGGCGTTCCTGCTTTCAGCCCTCCCTCTCTCTATCCTAATTCCATCTGTCTTTTCATTACGCAGTGTATAAAATGAAATTAATGCTAGTATTAATTTAGGTCATTAATCAGCTTGCGTATCTCAAGGTTTTCTAAGAAATACAGTACACGTTTTATTGTTTTGTTGAAACGCGTGTATGCTGCTGTAGGCTTTATTAGTAAACGTGAAAGCGTGAGAATATGCAGACGAAGCAGAAAAAGGGGGAATCTCGAGTACAGTCATTGTGACAGCACTGGTCTTTTACCATTCTTCTTTCCCTGTTATTGAATTTATGTGTTAGGCTTTACCTTTACTTTTTAATTTATATATGTGGATTTAGAATGTTTCACGACACGTACATTCAGCCTGATGAGTCATGCAATTAAAATAATGCTCAAAATCATAGAGGAAAGAATAAAAAGGAAGGTAGACAGACATATACAAGAAGAACAGTTTGGTTTTAGACGGAACAACGGAACAAGAGAGGCAATATTTTGCCTACGAATATTAGCAGACAAATATACAGAGGTTCAAAAAAGTATGTACATGTGCTTCATTGACTATAAGAAGGCTTTTGACAGAGTCCATCATGAGAAAATAATTGAATGCCTCGAAGACATAGGTGCTGATGGAAAAGACATAAGAATGCTCAGTAAACTTTATTGGGAGCAATCTGCTACAGTAATATCTGGAAAGAATTGTTCACCAAACATAGACATATAAAGAGGTGACAGACAAGGTTGTGTGCTGTCAACCTGCCTTCTTAATCTATACACCGAAAAACAGATACAGAAAATGCCAGGACTGAACATCAGTGGAAGGTCAATAAACAACCTTAGATATGCAGATGATACCGTGTTGTTAGCTAAAAGTGAACAAGATTTACAAGAATTAGTGAAGCAAGTGAACAGTATAAGTCATGAATATGGACTGGACATTAATATTGAGAAAACAAAAACTATGATAATTAGCAAAACAGACGATAAGCCCACCTTAAAGATAAGCATAAATGGGAAAATCCTGGAACAAGTCAAGAGCTTCTCATATCATGGTCATATAATAACAGAAGATGGCAGATGTGAAACAGAAATCAAGAAGAGAATAGGAATGGCCAAAGCTACATTCAACAACATGAAACATATACTGACATCTAAACAGTTAACTCACAAATTAAAACTGAGAATCATAAAACGGTGTATATATACTCTGCACTACTGTATGGTGTAAAAACATGGACGATGAATAAGCATTTGGAAGAACGAATTGAGACTCTTGAGATGTGGATATATAGAATAATGGGGCGCATGTCATGGAAAGAGATGAAAACAAATAAGGAGGTCCTAGAAAACCTAGGTATGAACAGAGAACTAATGAAGGAGATCAAAATTGGACAGCTAAATTATTTTGGCCACATAAAAAGACATAACACCTTGCAGAAGACCATAATAGAAGGGAGAGGTGAAGGCAAACGTGCAAGGGGAAGACATCGCTATATGTGGGAAGATAACATCAAGAGATGGACAGGAAAGAGTCTATCAGAGTGCACCACCAATACAAGAGACAGAAGACGTTGGAGATCCATTACAGCCAACCTTCGTTGTGGAGATGGCAGCTGATGATGTACCTGAGACATCCGTCTTTTCGATTAAGGTGTCTTTTTTTTTTTTTTTTTTTTTAAGAGTTCTGCTTCGTTTTGTCCAGGCTCAGTCTAGACACAAGGTCCGTTTGTTACGTTTGGGGTAGAAAGTCCACTTTCAGTTTGAGAATTTATGATAAAATTGTTACACAGAACACTAGTGAGTCAAAATTAGTCTGATTAGGCTGGGTTCATTAGGCTAGGTGGAGAAAACTGAGAGAACAGAGGCACATCCTTACAAAACCACAAGACAGTAATAATGGTTGATGTTAGACCAGTGGAATACGAGATGTAAAGACGGCGTTTGGCAGGACACAAGCTAAAGAGACCATCTGCTAGCATTACATGGCAGTCCTTGTTCCAGATGCTACTGGGTAAACAACAATTGTTTTAAAGCAGTATGAGTTTAGATGACCAGTTCCCTTCCTCGTTGCCCTAACTCGAGATCACAGTCGGGTACCCATTTAAGCTCGGTACATTAGAGCACGCCTTTACCAGGTATCAATCTCGGTAACTTTGTCTCGAGTAGCATACACTCTAACCACTCAGCCACTGGACGCTTTAAATAAAACAAAGCTTGTACCTGTACTAAAGTACAAGTAGACGGAAACCGTCCAATAAACTGAGGAAAGAACATGAGGCAGACATGAAAGGGATAGGGAAGACATGAGAGGATGGTACAGGACAGGCTGTGCGTAAATTTGTTGAAGGCCTATGCTCTACAGGCAACTACATGATGTTGATGATGACGCTGGTGGTGGTGATGGTGATGACGCTGATGACGACGACATTGGTGGTGGTGATGGTAGTGGTAGTGATGGCGATGATGATGATGACGCTGGTGGTGGTAATGGTGATGCTGGTGGTGGTGATGATGACGCTATTGATGATTATGATGGTGGTGGTGACTATGATGAAGGTGGTGGTGGTGGTGGTGGTGATGATGATGATGATGGTGGTGGTGATGGTGATCATTAAGATGATGGTGGTGGTGGTGATGATGATGACGCTGACGACGACGATGTCAGTGGTGGTTGTGACGATGTTGGTGGTGGTGATAACGCTGACGATGATCTGGGCGGTGGCGATGACGATGATCTGTACATATAAATTTAAGAACCTCTACTACAACAGGTAAGCCGCAGGCGTGCAGCAGTCGACAGACTGCCAGAGATATGAACGAACCAGTCACAATTAAAACACTTACTGAGGGTAACCAACCCTTCGATCCAAGAAGCCGACTTGTTCTACTTCCATAGTCCTCCCACAAAGCGCGTGATTATTTGTAAGATGTCCCTCCTCAATTTCGTATCGATTTTCTCCCGCTAATATCACTTTTACGATTTATCTCTTACTTCGTTGCCGAACATATCGTTAGTTCTGTCTCTCTATCATGTATTCCCAGCATTTCATTTGTACAACTTTTCTCTTACTTCGTTGCCGAACTTATCTTTATTTCTCTGTCTCTCTATCCTGTCTTCCCCTTATTCCATTTTTACGACTTTTCTCTAACTTTGTTGCTGAACATATCATTAGTTCTGTCTCTCTATCCTGTCTTCCCCTTATTCCATTTTTACAACTTATCTTTAACTTTGTTGATGAACATATCGTTAGTTCTCTGTCTCTCTATCTTGCCTTCCTCTTATTCCATTTTTACAACGTCTCTTACTTCGTTGCAGAACTTATCTTTAGTTGTCTGTCTCTCTATCCTATCTACCCAGTCTTTAACATTCACGATGTATCTCTTACTTCGTTGCAGAACATCTCTCTCTCTCTCTCTCTCTCTCTCTCTCTCTCTCTCTCTCTCTCTCTCTCTCTCTCTCTCTCTCTCTCTCTCTCTCCCTCGTTCTCTCCATTATTTTCCCGTGTCACAAATAAAACATATTTTACTGTAATATTCTTGTGTCGGTGCTTTTTTTTTCAAAACATATTATATTTATTTCTATCTGTCTCTGTTCTAAACTAAGCGTATTTCCCAACCCCTCTTTTTATGACAGTACACGCTTTCTATAAAGATTACATTCCTAGTCTGGCTCTCTCTTTAAATAAATGAGAGTGGAAGGGCAGAATGTTATACCGGCCTGCGCGTCCAATTCTTAACCCTTTGAAAATAAAGTTCGTTCGTTCGTTTGTTCTCTCTCTCTCTCTCAGATACTAAACGTATTGTACAACCTTAATATTGTGACTGTGCACTGTTTCCATAAATCTTATATTAATCTTTCCTCCTAAACTAATCGTATGTCACAGTCACAATATTGTGACCGTATAATCCTATTGTATATCACCCCCTAAACTAAATATATTTCACTACTTACCAACTCTTGTGGCAGTTCACCCCTACCCAAAATATCAAACGAATCTTCTCTGTCTCTATTAATCACCACGCCCGTTTCTTGCCAGTTGTCACTACTTCTATACTTCACGACCACTGACCTTCTCCGCGCCTAAAACTGGTCTGTAATGGAGATCTCGAGAAACTCCTGTCTCTTCTCTACTATTTTCTGTCCTTCTTTACTGTTACCATAGCGATGTTAGTGCTCTCAACTGCTTATGTTTTCATCAAAGACCAGCTGCAATGATTCCTCAACGTCTTCTGTCTCCTGCCTTGATGATAAAGTGGGATATGATCTTTTGCTGTCCATCTCTTGACGTTATCTTCCCATTTATATAGCGCTGTCTTCCTCTTGTACAGTTGCCTTCAATTTTGTCCTTGCATTATGGATTTTTAGCAAGGTGTCTTTTTACATGATCGGCAACCACGAAGAGTATGTGAAACTAAGAGCCAGGGATTCAGACCTCCAGGACGACCCAGAGTCCGCTTGGAGGTCAACATTAGACAATCTCTGAAAGACCGAGACCAAGGACTAGAATGGAACCAGGCCAGGAGGAAGACAGCCGATTGGATAGTATGGCTCTCTCTCTCTCTCTCTCTCTCTCTCTCTCTCTCTTTCCCTCTGGCAAACCTCCACCCAAGGGTAGAAGAGGAACGACTAAAGAAAGAAAGTCTTTTTACATGACCAAAATATGAGTGAGGCTGAAGTCTCTGAAAAGATCAACGGCTTACGAAGCGGAACAACAAAGTGTGGCACTCTAGAAGCGTGACGGGACAAAGAAAAAGCTAAACTGATTGAGAAATGAGTGAGCGGATAAATGACTGGGAGAACTGTTGCGCAGGTTCTGATAATATGGGCCACAATACCCTCACTTTTATCAGGCCGGGAGAGAGAAAGAATACGAACTCTGGTTTGGTCGGGCTGGGTCACATAAAACAAACCGATAGCTCTGATAGCTACTACAACCAATACAATAAATTCATGAACCCTACACATGAGACACTGTCTGGCACAAAGTACTGTACCTTGCCTTTTGATATCACTTGTTGCCACCCCCATTAACACAAGGACATGACTTCACCTCATGTCCCTGGATACCAAATACTAACATTATTCTGCGAGAAATATCATAGACAGAAGATAATGTCACAGCACTCAAGCTGACGGTCCCAGCAGTCGCCCTCAATCGCTCCTCAATCAGAGCTGTGCAGTCGGTGCACACCCTGGAGCGTTTTGGGAATTGAGTAGACCAATCAGTGATTTCTATCGCAATTCGGGCCAGTCACTGAATGCACGTGTGGCATTATGGGAATATTTGCTTTCTCCTAACCCCCGCACGAGGCTCTTTGGAGCAAACGAGAAGGCGATAACGAGAAACGAAAACGGGACTTTGCGACAGGAATTGTCTCCACTTATCAAGGGGTACAACACAATGTTCGTGGCAAGTTCTCTTGCATTCCCCGTCACAAGGGGTCAGATCTGAGCAAACGTGATGAGAAGATAATGTCAATGTTCTGTCAGCATGCCAAGAATTCTGAAACAATAGTTTGTAGTTTTCGTCATGAATAAATACAAGTCAATAAAATGTAGAGCTACGAACAAAAGAAATTATAAGAGGTCAAGGGTCGGCATAATCGTTTCGCTATTAATTTGTCCAGTTGCTACAGCTCTTAAGAGCGTCCGATGGGCAGAGTGGTTAGAGCTCTGGTCTCTCGCGGCAAAAGTACCGGGTTTGAATCATGGTACCGACTCGCTCCAGTCTACCCAGCTGTAAATGGGTACCTGGCTCTGAAAGGAAAAGGCAGCGAGGAAGGGAACTAATCACCCCACCTCTCGATGCTGGACCTAGTATTGTGAAGTCTCTAACACATCATACCTCTACGACAGTATCTGCTATGTGACTAGCTTTTATTTAACCTTGGCCGCGAGTTCGGTCTCATTCCTAATCTCCCAGCTCTAATCCTAAAATATGTTCTCCATAGCTTCCATTACAGCCGGAACCCGTGGTTTCTTTAGGAACCTTTTAATTCAAATCCTAATCTATTACTGTGTGGGTGTGCACGGCAGCACAGAGGGCACGAGGATTTCTATTTAATAACACATTCTTCATTCATAACTTCATATATAACTAACTTCATATATAACTTCATATATAACTTCATATATAACTTCATATGATATACAGTCATTTTCGATATTCATTTTGAGTTTCTTCAGTTCAGTTATAAATATGTCATCTTGGAATGACAGGACAGAAGCTGTAACATCAAAGCGTTGAATTTCAAAACGTGCGATGAAACCAAATGGTTTAAACTCTGGTCCAAGGGATGATGAATAAGCATGCCATTAAAAACACTTGTTGTTTAACCAACGCTGTCTTCGAAAGTTTACTGATTTGTTTCCGACTGAATTGTGGAAATTACTGTTAAAGAAACAGATGACCTTGATACAAGTAAGTCGGAAACACATCAGTAACATAAACTAGTTCAATATTCTGTGCTCTCTCTATACAAATTCCCCTCGACTTACGACGTATGCGACTTACGACCACTCGTACATACGAAGATCATCCAAGAAGTACTGTACAGTTATGTTCCCTTACTTATTACAGTACAGAACTGTACAATCAATTTATGTTATAATTCGTATTAATTCACTAATACAACGAGTACAATTTGTTTAAATATATAACAAAACAGACATATATATATATATATATATATATATATATATATATATATATATATATATATATATATATATATATATATATATATATATATATATATATACAGTACTTTGCAAAAAAAATGGCAGTCATATTTTTGCAACGCAGCACACTCATAGAAGCAAATAATAATAAAAACTGTATGTCCAGAGGAAGATTGGTATCTCCCCTATCTATTAACAGTGGTTTTAGTACAATATAATGTTGCCTTCTCCAGCAAGGCAAGCCTGGATGCGGCGAGGCATACTTCCCACAAGTGTTTGTAGGTAATTGTGAGTCAGACTGTCCCAGTATTTTTCACCTTCCTTCTTCAATTGTTCAACGTCTCCAAGTCCACTCTTTTTTAAATGATTCTTGAGTAGTGCCCAAACGTTTTCAATTGGGTTTAGGTCGGGACTGTTGCTGGGCCACTTCAGCACTATCACATTCTTCTCTTGCAGCCATGCTTTGGTGGTATGAGCTGTATGCTTTGGGTCATTGTCATGTTGAAATGTGCACCCATCGGGGTACATGACCTGCATAAATGGCAGAAGGTGTCCCTCTAGTATGTCGATGTACCTTTCTTTCGTGAGAATTCCTGTGAAAACACACAGTGGGGTGGCACCTCTTGCTGACACCCCTCCCCAAAGATGGAATTTCTGGGTATGTTTCGGTCGCTGGTACACAGGCGTTACAGAGTCTTTCGTCCAAATATTTATTTGGGCTGGATAAGACCAAACAGAACATTCATCTGAAAAAATCACATTGTCCCATGACAAATTTTGGTGTTCGTGGCACCAGTTCAAGCGCATCTGTTTGTGAGTCTCTGCGAGCAATGGTGACGAAATTACCCGCTTTTTTGTGTAATTCATCTTGTGTAGCTCGCGGTTGACAGTAGCATTACATACCTCTGGGCTTCCCAACTCGATCATGCGCTGCCGTATGTTTTCTACACTCTTCATTGGCCCAGCCCGAACGATTTGGGAGAGACGCCGATGGTCCTTTGTGTCCAAATTTCTTGGCCTCCCATTACCTTCTTTTTGCTCGATTCCATTACCTGCTTTTAATTTGCTCACAACTCTGTAGACAGTCCGCTCAGGAATGTTCAAGGTTTTAGAAATGTTAGAACATGTTTGATTTCCTTCATTCCAAAGCTGTGAAATTAACATACACTTTGACTTTGTATCCATTTTCTGCCACTAGCATTAGAAATTGTCGTCTGCTCTATTATGAAGGGACTGTACTCTACGCTAATTTTTTTTTACTTTTGGTAGTGTTTGCTCACTTAAGTGGAGTGCAAATTTGGGGCAGAACATTCATATTTAATTAGATTTCATCATATTTAGCTGAGCAATATGACTGCCATTTTTTTTGCAAAGTACTATATATATATATATATATATATATATATATATATATATATATATATATATATATATATATATATATATATATAAAAAGATTAGACATGTCCTTTGATAACATATCATAACGGTTTATATATATATATATATATATATATATATATATATATATATATATATATATATATATATATATATATATATATATATATATATATATATATACATATATATATATATATATAACCTTCAAAAGAAGTTAAGGACCAGTAGGTGAAAATGACTGTTGCGTGATAAATTCTCGCAACATCGTTTTATTTCAATATCTATTTTATAACGCAAGGGCAACAACTGCTTGAAATTTATAGTCACTTTTCTCGGTAAGCATTTGTCTTCTCGCGTTGGTATCGAATGCAGTTAAGTTTGAGCTGTGGTCATTTTGCGCTGGACTGCGCATGACTTGTCTTGCTTCTTGGTCGATCGGTTTCCGCCCACCACGAGTGGAGTGAGCGATTTGGAATGGCGAAAGAGATGCCTCGTTGAAGAGGGGATCTCCGCTATTTTTTTGTTCTGTCAGGAATGTGAGAGTCCTCTTATGGATATTTCGTTTATTCGAGATAATACCTCTAGTGTATTTGCACATGCCGGGAGGCATAATATTTCTGTGTATTTCCGGAAGGCAAGGTAAATTAACATTTTCATTAACTCTATCGATTTTTGGTCGTGAACGATTTCTGGTTCATAGCCTGTCTTCGAAAGTCGTCGTCACGAGATGTTTTCCTAGCTCACATGTCGCTGTATTGTGCTGCATCGGTTGATGCAGGTACCAAGGACCATTACTTGCTACTTTGTTAAATGAACTAGGTTTGGAAAACCTTTGTTATCTAGAGGATATTTTTGAGGACATTATTTATACTTCGGCAGACGTGTCTGTCTTGCTGAAGTCAAACTAAGGAGAGTGAACTGATCTCATACATCTGGTTATCTCCTGGCTGTTATAGAAAGGGATGGAGTTTTTCACCTGACTACATTTACAGCACTTTGAAATATAACATGCATCTGACTCATCATTGTAATGCTGTCTACCGTCTATTGCTGTATTGAATGTTGCTGTGATAATGACTGTTTGATGTGCCTACATATTCGCGTAACCATTTTGTCACTGTGGCGTCCACAATAAATAATGAAGAAAAACGTCAACGGCTGTTACAAGAATCATTGACTTTATACGTCGTGAGTTTACTGACGTCCTATGTGGATTGCCCTGTTATTTTTGTATGAACATTGTTTTGACTGAACACATCTGCACACCACACAAAACCAGACATGCGGATACCATCCATCATCATATGGCATCACGCATCATTTGGTGGCCATAAGCTGGTTTGATTCTGGTACCAGCAAACACGGGGTCCCTTACCCACTTCATTTTCAACAAGAATTCATCAGCATCCTTCAAGAAATTAACATTCTTCAATACAGTCAACATCTTCAAAATTTTCAAAGTACTCGGCGTTGCCCGGTAAAAGTCAAAATTTCAACTTTTTGACGGAAACAAGAATTTGACAGTACCCGGCGTTGTTACATGTTGCCGGATAACTCGGACTGCTGTTATCTTTTACGCAAGTCAAGCAAGTTGCTGCTGTCAAGGTTCCAGTGCTGTCGTTTTTGTGAAGGTCAAGTGCCGGTTGAAACGGGTTGTTTTCTGAAGAAGGCCAAGTACCGATTTCCATCAACTTACTTTTGGATTAGAAGGTCAAGTGCCGAAACAACTCAACACACAGTATTTCAGAAGCTCTTGTACCATCGTGTTAGCAGTGGAAGCAGTTCAGATGTGCCATCATCGTTGGAGCTTCGCTCTTTAGGACGTTGATTGACATCCGTTTTTTCTGCTGTTCTACGATTGGAAGCCTATAAGTTAAGTGGCCTGTTTGTATGTAAACTGTGCCCTTATACTTCTGCTGAGTCTTCTGTGTATCATCTCATTCTATATGTTATATGTTTATATGTTATTCGTATATTTATATGTTTATATTTCAGCGGGTTCTCGGTTGGGTGGTGTCTCCGTTAGATTATGCCACGTCATAGAGGTCGTCTATTGTGAGCGTTTTCTGTAAGGTTTGCAAATTTCCAATACTGGAATTTGCTAAGCGACTTCTGTTGCTATTTATGTTAGCTGTGATGACATGTTTTAATATTGTTTTCGTTATTATTTCGCATTCTTTAGTTTTGTTTTGATTTGTTTGTATTTGTTAGCCTACTCTTGTCTATAATTTAGTTTCATACAACATTTTTGTTTATACACTGTGGTGTCATGTATTTTGTTTAATTCTATCGCAGATATCGTCACATTTTTTGTGATATTTCATTAATTTCTGCTTTATTTTTAGTTGATTTCTGCGAACGTTTTTGTATTGTTGCTGATCTTTGTTATTGTTTACATTGTTATTGTTTACATTGTTTGTATTGTTTACATTTTCAATGTTTACATTCTGCATGTGTTTACATAGTCATTGTTTACAGTTATAGTAATTAGTTAATGGGCTATGCTAATGCACTGTTACTACTACACTGATGATAAATGAATGATGAATAGTGTCGTGCACTATTGAATGAGAAGTGCACTTATGATCAAGAATTGATTGTTGATATTTCATATACAAGTTCTTTGATTGGAGACTTGTTTCCCACAGAGACTGGGATAATATAAGGTGATGTGAATATACAAGTGCTTAATTAAGACTTGTTACACTTAGGTTTGAAATAAATTAGTTAATTATTTCAGGTTTTGGACTCATATGTTAGACAACATGTCTACATTTGAGCACTTTATTGAGCAGGGTAAATTGCTTGGCAAGACTGGTGATAAGTTAGAAGAATTTGCAACTGCTCGATATGATAAAGCAATGGAAGCTGAACAAAAGAAACTGCATATGGAAGCTGAACAAAAGAAACTGCAGATGCAGGTGGATGAAAAAAGATTCCAAATGGAAATGGAAAAACAAAAAAGGGAATCAGAAGCTGAGGAAAGAAAACTCCAGCTACAGCTAGAAGCTGAAAGACTTCAAAAAGAGGCTGAGAATAAAAGACTTGAAAAAGAGGCTGAGAATAAAAGACTTGAAAAAGAGGCTGAAAATAAAAGACTTGAAAAAGAAGCTGAAAATGAAAGACTTCAAAAAGAGGCTCAGGCTGAGGAAAGAAGATTACAGAGAGAGTCTGATGAGAGGAAAGAGAAAGCAAAAATGGAACATGAAGAAAAGGTCTTAGCTTTAGAGTTGGAAAAATTGAAATTGACGAGCATGAGTAATGGTAATGATTCAAACAAGGGTTCATCTTCTGGTAAGGCTAATAATGATACTTTTAAGATTAAGTTACCAACATTTAGTCCTTCCAGCGATGACATAATGTTCTATCTGGACAGATTTGAACAAGCATGTACAGCTCATAACATAGACAAAGCAAAATATGTTTATCAGTTATCAGGGATACTGACAGGTAAAGCTCTAAGTATATTAAATATGGTGGATGAACCTGACAAGAACAATTATGAGGTTGTCAGGGCCGCTCTGTTAAAGAAATATCAGCTTAACGAAGACGGCTATCGTCTACAATTTAAAAACATGTTACCTGAAAATGGAGTTGAATTCTCCGAGTTTATTGCAAGAATACGCATTACTTTCTCACGATGGGTTGAACTATCTAAGACGGAAAAAACTTATGAAGGACTTATGGACTTAATACTTAGAGACAAAGTCATGTCGTCTGTCAATGAGTCTTTCCTTGCTTTCCTTCATGAACGTAAACCTAAAACAATAAAAGAAATGGAAGATTTCTGTTGCCAATACGTAACTGCGCACCCACACATAACCATGGGTAACTCTAAGGTGAAAGAAGGTTTACCAGTTGCTTCGGCAGCTCCGTATGGCCAAAACTTTGCTCGTAGATTCCAAACAAAATTTTGATAGAAAGAGTAGCGGTAATTTCTGTCAAAATCATGGAAATCAATTTCATGGTGATTCTTCTTCGAAGAATTGGAGACAACCTGATAGTACTCGTTACTATCACCCTAATAATTATAAGCATTTCAAAAGAGGATATGGTAATAGAGGTTATTCCTGCCGAAGACCTCAAAACCAAACAAATAGATGTTCGCATCAATGTGAACATGATAGTAATCGTGGAAACTGGAATTCGAACCAGGATAACAATTACAATAGAGACAATAATAACTGCAGAGATAATAATAACTTTGATAACTTCAGAGGTAATAATAGTCGGGGTAGATCTCAACACAAAAAAAAGAGATATCAGCAGGCTAATGCTGTACAACAGGAAACTGGGGAGCCTGTAATCATGTTGTTGATAGTAAAAACTTTGACGCTGTCACTGGTTCTGCTTTTGACTTTGAGAGAGCAAACAAATGCCCCCAATGCAGTACTTTATTCGAACCGGGTACCATAACTACTTTGAGTTGTGGTCACCCACTTCCCGCTCTTCCTGCTGCTGTTGCGCATGACGGGAGGGGTTCTTTAATTCTACATAAGGGTCTTGTTAATGATACTCCGGTCTCACTACTTTTCGATTCCGGATGCACCACTATTGGTGTTAGACAATCGCTTGTAGATCCATCTTGTGCTACAGGAAGGGTTATTAAATGTGTCACATTTGGCGGCACTCTAGAAAAATATCCTACTGCTGTAATTCGCATTGCCACTCCTTTCTTTACTGGAGATGTGCATGCTTGTCTCTTACCTAATCCTATTGCGGACCTTATTATTGGTCGTATTCACGGAGTTAGGGAGTGTACCCCACAGCAGATTGCTGCTTGGGAAGATAATAACATGCAAGCTACAAATGCAGTAGTTACAAGAGCACAAGCTCTACAAACACCCGAAACTTCACTGAATAGTGATAATGAAGTTGATAGCCAAGATAGTCACTTAGTGATTACTCGTGACTCTTTCATAAAATTGCAAGAAGAAGAAGATCCTTCTTTAAAAAAATTCTTCGTTCTTGCGAAGAAAGGTGATCCGAATCAGGATACAAATAGAAAATCTTGGATTGCAATGAGAAACGGCGTACTTGTACGTATGGTACAAGATTCGACTACGTCGGCACATTCGCAAATTCTTGTTCCCAAGAGCATGAGAGTCCAAATATTACAACATGCTCATGACTCGCAATGTGCTGGACATATGGGTTTTGCCCGTACGAAGTCGAGAGTCCTTGCGGCTTTCTTTTGGCCTTTTGTCAATAAGGACATTCGTATTTACTGCCGATCATGCAAGGTATGTCAGGAGGTCAAATCTAGAGGACCACGACATGCTGCGCCTATCCAGGCTGCTGACATTCCTATTCGGCCGTTTCAGAAAATGGCCATAGATATTATTGGCCCTTTTAAGGTCAAGTCGGCCAGAGGACATCAGTTTATCCTTACATGTGTCGATATGTGCACACGTTGGCCAGAGGCTATTCCTCTTAAGAGCATATCTACTACAGATATCGCAGATGCTCTTTGGTTGATATTTTCTCGCTTGGGGTTCCCCAGAGAAATATTGTCAGACCATGGCACTCAACTCATATCTGACACTATGTCACAGGTAATGTCTACCTTACATATTGAACGATCTCTCAGTAGTATCTACCATCCTATGTCTAATGGGTTAGTTGAGCGTCTGAATAGAACGCTCAAGACTTTGCTTGGTAAGATAACTGAAGATCATCCTCAAGATTGGGACAGGGTTTTACCCGCGGCTCTCTTTGCCTATAGAGAAGTCCCTAATGAACACACAGGATTTTCTCCCTTCGAACTTGTCTTTGGCGCGCGTCCACGCGGCCCTATGTCTTTATTACACGATCTCATCACTGCCGATGATATTAGCGATGAAACTCAATCCTCATATGAGTATGTCATTGCTCTTAGACAAAAGATCATTGAGGCATGTAAGCTAGCAACTGCTTCATCAGAAATTGCTAAAGAGAAGGCAAGACAGTTTGCTAACAAGAATAGATGTCTACGACAACTTTGTCCAGGTGACAAAGCATTCGTCCTACTCCCCAGTAGGGAAAATAGACTTCTTATTGCATGGAAAGGTCCGTATGCAATAGTCTCTCGGATTTCCGATGTTGACTATGTGGTCGATATTGATGGAAAGCATAAAACTTTCCACATAAACATGCTTTCGGAATTTCACGAACGTCCGGACTATTTGCTGCCTATTTTCCAGGCAACGGATGATGCTCCTGCACCTCACGGTCATTATTCATCCCTGTCTGTCATTCAGGATGAGGAAGCTACCTTCTCTGATGTCAACCTTCCCCTTCCAGTGGTTCCATTACATTCCACGGAATCTTGGAAAAACGTTTCTGTTTCTCCTAATCTTTCTGGTGACGAACATCGACAAGTCTCGTCGATGTTACAAACATTTCAGGATGTTCTCACTGACATTCCTGGACACACAGATGTCATAGAACATGACATAATTCTTACCGACAATAATCCAATTAGGGTTAGGCCGTATCCTATTCCTATACACTTTCAGTCGCAAGTGGAAAAGGAATTGGATGAAATGATTCAATTAAATATAATTGAACCATCGACTTCACCATATTCTTCTTCCATGGTTATTGTCCGGAAGAAGGATAAGAACATACGAATTTGCGTTGATTATCGCAAATTGAATCAGGTCACAAAGTTCGACGCTGAACCGATGCCTTTGTTAGAAGATCTACTGATTAGACTTTCTAATTCTAGATTCTTCACTAAACTTGACTTGTCTAAAGGTTATTGGCAAGTGCCTTTAGCAGAGCATGCCAAACCTCTTACTGCTTTTTCTACACCTAGGGGTCTATTTCAATGGAATGTTATGCCTTTTGGTCTCATGAACGCCCCCTGCCACTTTCGTTCGCATGATGCGTCGAATTCTGTCACATCGTTCGGATGTCATCGCATACTTAGATGACATCTGTCTCTTCAATGATACCTGGGAAGATCACTATTTAGGGTTATATGACTTACTGTCCACTCTACGTGAGAATAATTTGACAGCAAAACCTTCTAAAGCTTTTGTTGGTTTTGGTGAAATCTCTTTCCTGGGTCATCGTGTTGGTCATGGTCTCTTGAAGACAGAAGACCACAATACTTCCAAAATACTGAACATCTCTGTTCCTAAAACGAAGAAACAAGTTAGGAGTCTCTTAGGTTTAATTCAATTTTATGGGAGATTTATTCCAAATTTATCTTCGATCATGGCACCTCTATCAACATTGTTGAAGAAAGGTTCGCCTAATCTGGTCCGTTGGTCTGAAGAATGCCAATCTTCACTAGACCAAATCAAGAATATATTTTCTTCTCCTCCCATCTTAAGATTACCTACTCTTGATAGGACTTTTGTTCTTCGAAGTGATGCTTCATCCACTGGGATTGGAGCAGCACTGATGCAAGAATATGCAAATACTCTGCATCCTGTTATGTACATTTCTAGAAAACTAAATGCGGCAGAGAGGAACTACTCGGTTTTAGACCGTGAGTTGTTAGCGATGGTTTGGTCAATTCTAAAGCTACAAAGATTCCTCCTGGGCGCACATTTCATTCTAGAGACTGATCAGAAAGCTCTTACAGCTATTCAGACTAAGAATTTGAAGAGTTCGAGATCCACTCGATATGCTATAGCTCTTCAACCTTTTCACTTCACGGTACGAGCTATCCGTGGTGCGGATAATGTGATGGCTGACATTTTGTCTAGATGCCCACATGACTCCAACTAATACTTCTGTCCTATATTTCCATATATTACAGAGTCATAACACACCTATATTTCTACAATAGATTAGCACATCTGTACTTACTTTATATGTACACACTATCGTGCTTTGTTGTCATCTTCTTCTGTTCGTTTTTTAAGATGATAGAGGAGGACTGAGTAGTTAATATAAGGGCCGTTAGTTTACTAAACAGCCACAATTATTAATAATGTATTGTACCTTATGAAGCATATTAGTTATTAATTAGCATTATATTGCTTGTACTTTCTCAGAATGTCATTGTTGAGCTGAGGACTTACCTTACTAGTATCAAGCATGACGAGTTCTAGATTGTGTACTTACCCTCGGAATACCAGAGCATATGTCCTGGATCGTCATGTAGTTTAACTTTACTATGTACTTATGTCATTACATGTCAAATAATGTACTATTTAAATTTTCCTATCAGATTTGTACATCCATTTTTAAAGACAATATTAGAGTATGCTGTTTAATGATGATTATAGTAACTTGCATACGTATATTGTGTTTACATGCTAACGTGATGTGTGTTGGTGACACCTCCCCGATGTGAATATTTTTTGAGACATATTTATTTTTCTGTTGAGGTATATCCTCACCAGACACTCTATAATTAGCCTATTGTTTGGCAATTTAGTTAATTATCAGCGCATAATTCGTGCGTTTTGAGCCGCTTATCGCATGCTCTTTGATATTGGAAAAAAAAAAAATATGTTCCACATTTTTTTTTATCGGGAGGAGGTGGTGATATGTTGCGTGATAAATTCTCGCAACATCGTTTTATTTCAATATCTATTTTATAACGCAAGGGCAACAACTGCTTGAAATTTATAGTCACTTTTCTCGGTAAGCATTTGTCTTCTCGCGTTGGTATCGAATGCAGTTAAGTTTGAGCTGTGGTCATTTTGCGCTGGACTGCGCATGACTTGTCTTGCTTCTTGGTCGATCGGTTTCCGCCCACCACGAGTGGAGTGAGCGATTTGGAATGGCGAAAGAGATGCCTCGTTGAAGAGGGGATCTCCGCTATTTTTTTGTTCTGTCAGGAATGTGAGAGTCCTCTTATGGATATTTCGTTTATTCGAGATAATACCTCTAGTGTATTTGCACATGCCGGGAGGCATAATATTTCTGTGTATTTCCGGAAGGCAAGGTAAATTAACATTTTCATTAACTCTATCGATTTTTGGTCGTGAACGATTTCTGGTTCATAGCCTGTCTTCGAAAGTCGTCGTCACGAGATGTTTTCCTAGCTCACATGTCGCTGTATTGTGCTGCATCGGTTGATGCAGGTACCAAGGACCATTACTTGCTACTTTGTTAAATGAACTAGGTTTGGAAAACCTTTGTTATCTAGAGGATATTTTTGAGGACATTATTTATACTTCGGCAGACGTGTCTGTCTTGCTGAAGTCAAACTAAGGAGAGTGAACTGATCTCATACATCTGGTTATCTCCTGGCTGTTATAGAAAGGGATGGAGTTTTTCACCTGACTACATTTACAGCACTATGAAATATAACATGCATCTGACTCATCATTGTAATGCTGTCTACCGTCTATTGCTGTATTGAATGTTGCTGTGATAATGACTGTTTGATGTGCCTACATATTCGCGTAACCATTTTGTCACTGTGGCGTCCACAATAAATAATGAAGAAAAAACGTCAACGGCTGTTACAAGAATCATTGACTTTATACGTCGTGAGTTTACTGACGTCCTATGTGGATTGCCCTGTTATTTTTGTATGAACATTGTTTTGACTGAACACATCTGCACACCACACAAAACCAGACATGCGGATACCATCCATCATCATATGGCATCACGCATCAATGACCCAAAAATAATAATAAAAATTATGCAATTAATCTGACATTGATTTTTCTCGAACGACAAACATTCAACACGTGCTGCATGGGCCACCAGCATACCGTGTGGCTAGTGTTCAGCTCAGCAAGCACGCTGAAAAAATGCTACTAAGACGCCAAAATGTGGGTGTTTTTAATGATGTCTGAACATGACAAAAATACCTGCTATTCAAAAAATCCGTGATGCATGTGGGAGACTATAGTGTTGGTCTTGAGCTGTACTCACAAAATTGTCTTTATAAGCAACACAAGTGCTGCATAACCATTGCACAACAATATGCCTAAACGACGAATGCTGAGTGTTGTGGATAAAGGAAGAGCCATTGCGTGGTTGCAGGAAGGTCTTACTGTCCGAAATGTCGCTCAGGGGCTTAAATTAATATGAAACAAATATAAAGGTATGTTATCAGGCACTCGCAGGAAATAAAAAAGTAGAACACCAGACAACAGAAAAACAACAGACATGAGTGGCTTACCCAGGATTTGAACACTGGACCTTCCGTGCGACAACCCCGCCTAGCCATGCAAGCGAATCACACTATTCGCCCTGCCATCTACACATCATCAAAAAATGATGTTTCAATGGCAGGTCAACAGTGCGAACCACAATACACGACACCAGAAGTCCGCCATGGGCATTTCAGCCTATTAATGACGCAATCACTTCTGTTGTATTTCTATCAAGCAGTATAGGCCGAATCCAACAAGACAAGGACCTTAATACTGTGTCCAGTAAATGATAGTAGACTAGAACAGACTAGAATTACCCGGTCGTCTCTAGGGGTTGTTTTTCTAGGACGACCACTTCTCTTTCTGTCAGAAAAGTACCGTCCAATTGGTACCTGGTGCTCGCATTGTGAACTGCCGTCTTGCTACAGCTAATTCGAACAGAAATATCACGTTCTGTGTACCCTTCTACACGTAATGTCACTATATGAGCTCCTTGAATGGTTGAAAGTGTCGGTTTTTTGCCCATTTTCTTGCGAACATAAAATCCAGAGATAATACCCTTGAAGCAACCAAAAGACACTAAATACAGCAACAGTCTGTGTTTTCACATGTTATATTGTTAGGATGATGCAATAGAATGCAATGATTGCTTTTAGTGTGCCCTAAAATAGCGGATGATGCAACAATCTGTAGTAGTATGGAAATATCCATTTTTTACTAGGTGGTCTTAAACTTTTGGCCACGACTGTATTAGAAGCCTAACTTGGACTTAAGTTTTTTGACTAGTTATATGGCATAACATTTCGGAGTCAGAGCACGAATCGTTTGGCCGAATACCATCACCAACCAAGATCTGCTTACTCGGAGCAAGCAAGAGGACATGCACACCATCATAGCTGGCAGATGCTGGAGCTGGGTTGGCCATGTCCTCAGAAGAGATCCCGATGCCATCACAAGAACAGCTATGCTATGGATCCCTGAAGGAAAACGAAAGAGAGGCCGACCAAAAACAACTTGGCGGAGGACTGTGGAGGCTGAGATGCAAAGAATGAACCAGAGTTGGGGCACTGTACAAAGGATGGCCACCGACCGAGCAAAGTGGAATCAATTTGTTGTTGCCCTACAAGACGCCACCAGGCGTGATGGCAACTCACTGCTTTGACGGTCGGCGGCTAAGGATCAAAGAAGAAGAAGAACTTGGACTTTAGTTTTTTTGACTAGCCATATATGGCATAACATTTCGGAGTCAGACCCCGGACATTTTTTACTGACTCCGTATCCGACTCCACTAAAAAACGACCGGCTCCAAGACTTGGATTCCCGACTTCGCAGGCTTGGTTCGAATGTCTATATTTTCTTGTCTGTTTTATTTTCCTTTAATTCTAACATGGCCAGTCATCCAAAGCCTACCTGACGTTAAGACGATGAATATCTGGCTTCGCAGCACAACACTGAAACTTACAGACTTGATAATTTGTAGTCAGTTATAGTTCAGGACATGTCACGTGGGCACAAATATTAGACCATCATTGTCATCATCACTGAGGAAACCTGTTGATAGCATTACAAGGCAGTCCTTGTTCTGGAACCCCCAGGGCAAGCGAGGCAGAGGTAGACCAAGAAGTACATGGAGAAGAGAGCTGGAAACAGAGGTGAAAATGATAAGGAGAACGTGGAAAGAACTTGAGATGATGGCACGTGACAGGAGGACTTGGCATGTGTTTGTTGAAGGCCTATGCTCCTTTGGGAGTGGAGGGTTATAGATAGATAGATTGTCATCATCCCCATTTTCACTCCTTAGGAATCATGGAACCAGCACTACAGAGGAACTATGTCTTCTTTCTGTGACCCTAACATCATGGACATTATAAACGAACGCATTTGTTTCCCGATCAATACCTCTTCCGCCTCTCTTGAATCCTTCACGATATTGATGTCCTAGTTCGCATTATTTATTGAAAAAGGAAAATCCCAATTATCATAGCCAAAAAAAAAAAAAAACTACTCGACGAATCGGTTTGTAAACGGCGTGTTTAGTTTTAAATGGAGTGTATTTAACAGGTTTCTTCAATATGTGGCATCTGTGGCATAATGGATATGAACGCAGTTTCATAATCCAGATATACCAGGTTCGAAACCTGCTGCAGGCGGTTTGGTAGCAGATCGCTTTGTGTGGATTTTTAACAATGGTATAAGCGCCGTACCGTTCAGAAAGCAATGGCAAACTACTGAATGAAAAAAATTGCCTAGAAAAATCACAAACAGCCAATAAAAGCTGGGGTTGATTGCCACGTCCTGTAAAGGATAAGCAACTAACTTCAATATGTGTTGTATTTATTGTCAACGTCTTCTTCTCACCTATTGCTCCAGTGACACGTGTCTGGTTCTTGTCATCAATCCCACATTGGTGATCTAGTCATACCTTTTCAATGCTTCTATTCTACGCAAGCACCAATTGATGAAAGTCCGTAGCTTCTTGCTTATTATTCTTGTTGTCCACGTTTCAGAACCATACAATAGGACTGAATTGATATTTGAGTTGAACATATTGATTTTTGTGTTGAGCCTGATTTCTTTTGATGTCCATATATTTCCAAAATGTAAATATTGTGTTCACTCCAGGAAGAGTTTTCGGTCCGGACAATGATAGACTTCTGGTAGATTTTATTCAATGACTACTAAAACACAACCTACTGTTTGACTGAATGACTGTATGTGAGATTTGTTTTATTTATTTATTTAATTCTGCCTTTGAAGGCAGAGAATGGAATACTGCTTCTTCATCGTTCGTCCTGAAAAGGACGTTGGTTGCGTTGTGTCCGTTTACAGCGAAGCTGCGATATTTGCACCTTTCGGCCGACACATCCGACTTCAGCACGGCATTTTTTTGGGACCGGGTTTGCCTTCCCTCTTCGATCCATAATCTCTAAGCCAGACTGCAGTGATGCAGCCTGTTTCCAGGACCACCACTTGGAGGTAGAGTAAGGTCTTGGTCAGCTCTGGTTTGCTGACCCTGACGCAAGCAGTCAAGCTATGTGTCGCTGACTGCATTCATCACTTTTGCTGCGTCTTCGGTCCCAGAAGGGAATACAGTTAGGAGAGAAAGAAATAAAAACAGTGAGCAGAGCAACTTAAGTGAGCAGCTGTAACAGCGTACAGCTAAGTCAGCTTTGCAGATTTCTATCAGAGCGGGGTGCGACATTTCGACAGTGATGGAGGTTCCAGCAGAGAGCGAACACAAACTAAATTCTTTATTGTCCCAGGGTGAAGAAGTACGCAATATCGCCTTTTACATTTCTACAACTATTCATACTGCTTCACCTCAACATTCCTATTTACTCGTAGATGAAAATCACATTTTTAACTGATCTAAATTTATTTTTGTTTTTGCCCCCCTGCCCCTCAAAAAAAAAAAAAAAAAAACCAGAAACAAAGAACCAGAGGACAAGAAGTTATTTTACAAATCTAAACCATTTTAACTTTATTTACGTAAGTAGCACCCTGCACCATTTTGTTGCGTGGAATCAGGTTACACGTCAACCTGGATTAACAACATGGTAACTAACGAGCCAGCCAATGGGGTGGTTCATTTTTCTTTGCTGTGTGTTTTCCGTTTTGGCCTTCAAATGAAAGAAAACAAGACCACTTGAAATGTATAGCCAAATAGTGCAGTGCGAGGTTTCTCAACTGAGGTTCCACACAACCCAATGGTTCCGCAAGATATCTCTAGCAGTTCCGCGAGAGATCGGGATTGAAAAAATACATACCTTTTTTTTTTTTTTTTAACTTTCAAACGCCTGGCGATGTTGGCAGACGCTGTGGGGTGGATGGACGGAACAGGCTGTATTTCTATTCATATTGGTTTCTCCTATCATTTAAGTAGCTTTACTATTCAACACTGTCAAATAAATTTTCATTTTGTAAATAACATTAATTGAAATAAATTTACAACCTTCACTCGTATTAAATCTACCGAGCTTACCTAAGAAAAATTAAATCCCATGCCAGCTTAAAGAAAGTTATTTAACAAAAATGTAATGTGTTTACCTTAAGAGTTTTTAAAATTAATGGAAGGACAAAGAAAAAGATTAATTTCAAGAAAAATAAGTTAAACTTAACTACATTTTTTTTTCTCAAGAAATGTTGGCTAAAAAGTCATTTTTACTTTTTAAAATGGAAGAAAACTACTCCTGTACATACCATAATTCACAGCTTCTTGCAGCGTACAAAATATGTGATAAGACTTTTAGGCCTACTTGAAAAAGGTAAGCCCAATGGGCTGATCACCCGTTGGCTTGTCACACCGATTACGGAAACAACGGCAGATGGATCTATTTGTTGTTGCCCTAAAGACGCCGCTAGGCGTGATGGGAAACTACAACAGAGAAAATCAATCTGCTGTTGCCCTTAAGACGCCACAAGGCGTGATGGCCTCTGACTGCTTGGTCGGTCTTTGGCTAAGGACGGAAGAAGAAGAAGAAGAAGAAAAAGGTAACAAACAAACAAAAAGTAAAACATTGAAAAAAAAAGTGAAGTTTCGCCTACCTATACTACTGACTTGCAGTAGAGCTGAAATCCTTTGTGGGCAGGTGGAAACCACAGAAAAGAGTAGTGCAGTTGGTGTCGGTTAAAAAAATGTCTCGACTTCGATTCCGAATGTTATGCCATATACTTACTTACTTACTTAGTCGTTCCCCTTCTACCGTGAGGTGTAGAGGTTTGGAAGAGAGAGCGCCAGACCATTCTATCAGCTGTCTTCTTCCTGGCCTGGTTCCATTCTAGTCCTCGGTCCTTCAAAGATTGTCTAATGTTGTCCTCCCAGCGAACTCTGGGTCGTCCTGGAGGTCTGGATCCCTGGCTCTTTGTTTCCCATGCTTGTCGTGGTAGCCGATCTTCTCCCATTCTGCAGACATGGCCAAACCATCTTAGTTGGGACTGTTCTATTTGGGTCTGCAGCGGATGGGATTTCAGGCCTTGACGTATCGTCTGGTTGCGGACCATGTCTCTTCTTGTTACTTCAACCACTTTCCTCAGATACCTCATTTCTGAGGTTTGGATCTGGCTTTTGTGGGTTGTAGTCATTGCCCACGACTCGCATCCATATGTCAAAACTGGGACATAGGTGGAGCGGTATACAGCCATCTTCGTTTTCTTACCAACCTCTTTCTTGCTGAGGAATCCACGATTTATGGCCTGAAAAAGTCTCCCAGCCGCTGCTTTTCGAGTGGCCAACTCTTCTTTGATACCTCCCTTTCGGTCTATAATAGCTCCGAGATATTTAAAGTGGTCGACCTGCTCCAGGACCTGTTCTCCCAACTTAATCTGATGTTTTCTTTCTTCTCGTGATATCACCATGGATTTTGTTTTAGAGCTGCTTATGACCATCCCTCTCTTCTCCAGCTCTTCCTTCCAGACTTGCAGGTTGGATTGGAGATGTGCCTCTGATTTAGCAATCAGGGCAACATCATCAGCAAATGCCAGCTCCGAAATATAGACCTGTCTCATCTTCCAGTACCCCACTGAATACTTTCTTGTTCTCTCCTTACATGCCTTGATGACATCGTCCATGAGGAGTATGAAAAGATAAGGTGACAGGATATCACCTTGTCTTACACCAGTGGTGGTCCTGAACTCTTCTGACTTATGGTTTGCTGTCCTCACATAATTTCTGCAAGACTTGTAGAAGCTCTGTATAGCATGAATCAGAGGTGCTGGAATATTCTTCCTTGCCAAACAGTCCCAAAGTTTGCTCCAGGGGACTCTGTCAAACGCCTTTTCCAGATCTATGAAAACAAAGATGGATCTCACTCTTATACTCAAGGGCCTTTTCACTCAACTGTCTGAGTGTGAAGATTAGGTCTTGAGTACTTCGGTTTGCTCGGAATCCGCACTGGACCTCATCCAATTGTGGCTCAGCTAGGCGTCGGAGTCTCTGCTCTAGGATTCTAGAGTAGATTTTACCAGGGACACTGAGAAGGGATATGCCTCTATGGTTTCCACATTGTCGATTGTCACCCTTTTTGAAAATTGGTGTTATGATGGCAATCTCCCAATCCTTTGGTATGGTCTTGTTGCACCATGCTGCCTGTAGGACCTTTAAGAGTAACAGGTCGCCTGATGCTCCCATGTACTTAACCATTTCTGGTGTTATACCATCATGCCCTGCTGCTTTGCCCATCTTGATTTTCTCTAGTGCTGCCCTCAGTTCTTCCATCTTTATGTCATCTTCACCATCATTGGTTTTCTCTTCTGTGCTAGTGGTTATCATTTCTGTTGCTTCACCATGCTCACCATCCAGGAGTTCTGAGAAATATTCTTTCCATCTTTCCATTACTTCCTTCGGGGCAGTAAGCAATTTGCCTTGCTTGTCCTTTATAAATTTGAGAGGGCATTGTTTTCCTTCCTCATGTTCTTTAGGGTCTTATAGAACAATTTCTGGTTTTCTTGTGCATCTTTTTCTAGCTTTTCTCCAAATTCTTCCCAGGACTTCTGTTTTGCTGCTAGCACTTTGTTCTTTGCTTCTGTTCTGAGTATCACATATTCTCTATATTTTTCCATTTGTCCTGTTGTGTTTTTAGCTCCTAAGTATTGTTTCCATGCCATTTTCTTCTCTCTTATTTTCTCTTTGACTTCCTCTGTCCACCAAGGTGTCCTCTTTCTCTGGTTCCCAAGTCGGACTTCACCGCATGCTTCTGCAGCAGCTGTCTTTATGATATCCTTGAATTTATTCCAGAGGGTTTCCAAGTCATCAGGTCGTTCTTCTGTGTTGCTCACTGCTGTAGCAATAAGCCCCTGATATCTGGTCTTAATTTCTGGCTCTCTCAGCTTGTAGGTCCTAATGCTCATTTCTCCTGCTCGTTTACTTGGTTTCTTGCGTGATGTTGGGCAGTTCCTAGGCTGAGCAACTCTTTCAGTTGTTCGTTTGATTGTTAGCAGGTAGTGATCACTTCCAATCTCTGGCCCCCTCCAGACTCTTGCATCTCGGACATATCTGAATGAGCTTCTCCGAACAATGGCATAGTCGATCACTGACTTCTCATTCTTGGTTGGTTCACATCTAGTGTATGCATGTATGCGCTTATGGGGGAACTTTGTGTTTGTAATGATCAGATTCTGCTCACTGCAGAATCTAAGGAGTCGCTTTCCATTGTCATTGAGAGTATCTTCTCCATATCTTCCGATAACTCCACCCCATCTAGCATGGTCATTTCCAACTCTGGCATTAAAATCTCCGAGCATAATAACTTCATCTAGGCAGTCATCCACTGTCCTTTGAAGCAGCTCGAAGAATTCCTCCTTGACCTCTGCTCTCTCATCCTCATTTGGCCCATACACTATGACCAGGTTGACTATGGTTTCTCCTTCTTTTAGTTGTACAACCATAATGCGCTCCGAGACAAAGTTCCATCCCTTGATACTATCTTTTTGATTTTGGGCCACAATGCAACCCACGCCCCCTTTAGCTCTTTCAGATATGGGTACACCACTGTAGAGCAACGTGTTGCCATCGAGATCCATGACTCCTTGTCCTTTTTCTTCGTTTCCGTTATAGCCAGGATTTCTAGTTTTGCTTTCCTCATCTCTTCCACCAGCTCCTCTTCCTTCCCATTTATACTTCTTGTGTTCCAAGTTCCATAAGTCGTAGTCCGTAGTCCGTTCCAGTTCGTCGCCTTTAGAATCAGTCCGGTTTTCTCTCTTGTATTTCTCGTAATCATAGTTTAAGACAAACAGGTGATTGGCCTGTTGTGCCTTTGCATGGTGGAGGGGCTGCCTCCTTACGGCCTCCATGCAGGCCGCCCTCCTCCTTTTTCATCCGGGCTTGGGACCGGCATGGGCGGAGTTGTTATGCCATATAACTATTAGAACGCTGAGTGTTTCTAAAATAGATCCCCACACCTTCTGGATTGCCTGCTGCAGGTCTACATGATGTACAGAACGTGACAGAAAAGCATAAATGGTTGTCGAGTCGGCCAAAATACTTTGCCACTCCGACTTTTGAAATATTAGAAGTTCGACTCCGACTACAGTTTTTTTTTAATTACAGGCTTTTATTTAACTTCACTTGTGTGTCACTTTCATGTCACTTTCAAATCTTGCATTCGATTTTTCAATTACTTCCAGATGAGCAAGAGCTCTGAAACTTGGCATAGTTGTGTATTCCAGATGACAATACAATAATCAGTCAATTATTTAATAATTTAATAATGTAATTATGACATGAGTAATTAAAGTTTTCGTAAAGAAATGTAAACAAATCAGGGGCCATAATCAAGTTAATTAAAAATTCAAGAGTACCTGGTGTGTTTTTTTAAACAGGGCAGTACTCAAAGAAGTGTCTAGCTAAATCAAGGGAAACAATCAAAATGATAAAATTATGAATCAAGGGAAAGTCGAGTGTTCGATCTCTAGATGGCCTTCAAATCGAAAAAAATGATTGCACCAAATTAACAGGCTGTAAAGACGTTATTTCTTACTACACCTGTAGTACACCACTGTAAAGTATCAGTCTGTCTGCTCTGTAAGGAAGAGTGGTGTGTTGTTGAGATCAGGCATGCTCCAGTCTACCCAGCTGTAAATGGGTAACTCACCCTAGTCCTGAGTTAGGGAAGGCAAAGGCTCCAGGGGAAGCAGGCCCTAAACTTGGTCACTTCAGCCGACGCAGGATGGTGTATGTATGAAGTAGTAGTGTAGAGTGTGATTACCGCGAATGGTGTACTGTTCGTGTGCTGACCAATATAATCACTCATACACATGTGTCTACAAGGCACCAATGCAGACTGCTGGAATCTTAGTTTACTCAATTTATTCAGACGTACACACTGGGACATACGAGTACATCAGGCTTTGTTGACATAACAATTTGTAGGTATACATAGCAGATCTGAAGTCATGACACATGCAGAAATAATGGGTAGTACATCAAAGTTCAATGTCATGATACATCATCTTATGAAACCACGAAAAGGGGGTTTCTAGCAGGATTGAGATCTCTCTGTCACTGTCCGATAATAAGATAAATAATCTGTTCTCTTGGCAGTGATCAAAACAGACGATGACCGAAATCCAACATGGCTACCTTCCTGAGTTGTCGTTCACTCATTCATAGGAAGAATATCAGCCAAAGTTAATTTACAATGGATATATAACGGATTTCATAAATGGTTCCATGCAGCACTACGGTGATCAGGTTAGTTCACGTAGCCATAACCGCTGCAGGAAAATCTGTCATCTTCGTCGATACAAAACACGACACTAGCATATCGAAGCACCCAAAAGTCAAGCTAGGCCTAACCGACGAGAGATCATCAAAAATACGAGCTGGGTTTACCTGGAGTCCGAATCATCTATATACTGACATAAGGAGAGTCTCTAACACAAACTATCGTAGAGACACTATCTCCTCCAGAAGAAAAAACCACTTCGTAAGACATTTTTTCTTGACGAAGGGACCAGCTCTTGAAAAACGTACCCCGCCATTCTTAGCAGTACATCGGAACTCATCACGACTTGTTAAGACAACTCATACTTCCGCTAACAAGAATCTAGTCCCTCATACCCATCCAAAATATACAATATAGGACTGATTCTACTTGTACTAATAATATGTAATACATATGAATTCAGGCCATAAACACAATAAGCAAATTAATATATTTTCTGGCCCTAAAATTAAGTACAAACGCAAGCGTACTATTCTTGCGTTGGATCGATATCCAGACCGATTACTCCTATAATCAAAAGTGTGAATCAAACATGGATTATCTCGCTTTTACAATAAACAGCATTTTCATACACAGATGGATGCATGACTATATTTTTCCCATATTAAATAACCATATCGATTTTTTTGTAATATGTGCGTCAAAAATATGCACGCAACACAGGCACAAAGCCATGTAATATTGACGCTCTAAAAGAAATGGATCGCTTAAGAAGTTTTAGACCAGATTTACAAAAAGTAAAAATATTGTTTATGTTTTAGTATGTCATAATTTTTCTAACACTAAAAAGAAGAATATAAAAAATATTTTAAACACACGCTTTTAATGCACTAAAAACCCTAAAATAATTTTTCAAGGACTTTATAGCTGGGAGCCAAAAATGTAACATCAAATTGACAAAAAGCGTGGTGCGCTGATTCTGCATGAAATTAACTTCTGCTTTATACTTCATTAGACACTTATGGATAAAATATATGATAAGCACTTAAGCGCCCCACGCTTTTTGTCAATTTGATGTTACATTTTTTGACTGCAAGCTATAAACGAAGAATTATTTTTGGGTTTTTAGTGCATCAAAAGCGTGTTTAAAATTTTTATTTTTTATTACTTTATTGTTCTCCCCAACGTTTTTCTTTTCTACTCCCGTTTTATATTTTTTTTTAAAAGGCCACGCTGCCCTCTTCCCCTCGCATATTTCCATTATCTATTTAAAAAAAAAAAATTCTGGTTTAAATCAAAATTACATTTTGATACCAAAAGTTACATTTTTTTTTAACCGTCTATTACAAACAAGTAAGTATTATTTTTTCGCACAAGACCTATTTGTACAACTTTAACTGTAAACTAAGATAAAAGCAAGTTATTTTTTAACACAAGCAATTACAAGTAACAGAATTTATGTATTTTTTTTTTTTTGTTACTTTCCAGGATGGTATCATGTCTTCTCCTTTGACCACCACCGCGACTTGACCCCCTTGCATTAAACTGTTCATGTGGTCTTGCTGCGTTGGTTTATGTAGCAATATGTTTCATAAGATCAAGATGCCAGCACTATGCACGCACCATTCTTTCAAATGTCACATTGACAATTACACCACTTTTATTCTTCTCTCCTATGAACTCCAAAATACCACGACTCTGCGCCGCTATTATTCCCCATGGTTTGTTATTGTATTCTGTGTAGTTCAACATTGGTAGGAGCAGAGCTGAGTCATATATAAAGCTAGTGTAGTCTGTTTTTCCCCTGATAAAAGATATATGGAACATGAGCATTATTTTTCTGCCCCTCCCTACACTTTACCCTTTATGCCACCAATCGCACTAATGATCATTCTACAACTTTCTGCTAAATAATCTAAATGTTTGTTCCAATTTTGTTGTTTACCCAGTGTCATGCCCGGGACACATAGCTCACGGTGTAATTATTCTTCTGCCCTTATAGTTACATCAATTACTTTTTTAAAAGAAGCCTTTTGTCGAACCTTCTTCGGGACCTAAGACGCGTCAACAGTGAGGAATGCAATTAGCGACCCATAGCTTGACTGCTTGCGTCAAGGTCAGCGAACCAGAGCTGACCAAGACCCTATTCCACCTCCAAGTGGTGGTCCTGGAAACAGGCTGCATCACTGCAGTCTGGCTGGGTGAGTAGGGATCGAAGAGGGAAGGCTAACCCGGTCCCAAAAATGCTGTGCTTAAGTCGGATGTGTCGGCCGAAAGGCGCAAATATCGCAACTTCACTGTAAACGGACACAACGCAACCAACGTCCTTTTCAGGACGAACGAAGAAGAAGAAGAAGAAGAAGAACTTTCTTCTACGTTCGCTCTCAAACAACAATATCTATCTTTCTTATGAAGCTTGAAGTTCGTCTCAGGCTTCTCTCGTGCCCATACAGTTTCTCCCTCATCTGGGATGGAGACGATCATGCTGCCACCTTGCTCCTCTCGTGAACCGACAGTATTGGAGCACATGTCCTCCCCACCAGGGTACACTTCTGCCTGTCTGATCGAACAGATGGTAGCTGAGTCTGCAATGGCCGGTTCTTAGTCTGAAAATTATCACGTGGTCTCTTCTTAGTAATGTATAGTAGTGATTCTCAATGTGGACCACATGCGCCCCAGGAAGCCATGCCATATTTCTATGGGACCTCAATAAGATGGTAAATTGTGTCCAGCTAACAGCGACTATGAGGGGGGGCCACAGAGGTAAAAGAGGCTCAGAATGAGGCCATGCGCAAAAACAGGTTGAGAACCACTAATGTATAGTATGGTTCCGAAGTATCAGACTCTGTGTGCTTCTTATGTCATTTTCTGTTTTAATTTGTTTTTTAAATTATTATTGATTTGTTCTCTTCATATGTTGCCCTGTTGAAACTCATTTCTACTGTGTTTTTTTTTGGCGTTGACTGGATGGAGATATATTCGTCGAGATGGAAAGAAATGAATTTATCTCATAAGATTTGATTATCCATCGAGACCCAATAAAAGCCGACTGCTACATACCTAGGGTGCATAGTACCACCAGATGGCGGAAAAAGCAAAGACATGAACACCAGAATGAAGCGAGAACAGCCTTTGCTAGTCTCAACAACATCAAGAAGTCCTATCAATACAGCACAAACACCAAATTAAGATTATATGAGAGCTGTGTGTCACGTAGGGTTTATATTCATTTAATTTCCTACATTTTCTTCCTATTCTTTCACCAAATTCTCTCTTTATTATCTCTGTATTTCCTTTTTCCTGTATATTTTTCATCCATTCGTTTTGCGTATATTATTTTCATATAATTCGCAAACTTTACCTGTTTTCCTTTCTCTTAAACTGAGAATCGCGCTAGGACGATATTACGTAGATGTCAGGGCTGCAGGGCGTCATAAGGCGTGATAAGTCGGTTCGCTGAACATAGGACGTAGCAAATCGTCTACATTCTCACCGAGCGCGCGAGTTTCTTCTCGGCATTAGTCCCGGTGAGGTGTGATACTTTACATCTGCACCGGTCAGTATCCAGACATTTGTCTGGAAAATCCCAAACTGACACGGCGCTCACGGTGGGCCATGGTCAGCTGTAGTGCTAAAACTGCCCTGCATTGGAGTCAGGCTGTCTGGGATTTGAAACTGACACGCGTACATCGTGGTCAGTAGGTGACAGTTACGACACGCGTTAAGCGGACGTAAATGTTGGGAGTAGGGGAGATAATTTCGCTTGGCGAAGTAAGTTTGGGCCCTTTGTCTGATTTTAAGATATTGGCCAAGTTTGGAACTTTAATTTCATTCTCGCTCATAGACTCCACAGTAGATAGGTCGCTCGAAAACAGAATAGCTGTTAGCGAAGATCTCAGTTTGTTTCGGCAATTTGTCGAACTTCTAGACTTCCAGAAATATTTTCAGCATTTTTATTCTTAAGTTGTGCGACTACCTGTAATTCTGTGGTTGAGGTAATTAATATGATAGATATATAGATTTTGTGAGTGTTAAAGTGTTAAATCGCTTAATTCATTTTAATCTATTTCTTTAGCGCAGAAGAGAAATAAAGTGGTAGGCTATTATATTTTCTAGGGAAGCATTCAGTGGAAAGCAGAAGGAAATTTAATTTCTAGCTTATAACGGCAATTGTAGCTATTTATGAATTTAATTTAACTGCTGATACTCAGTCGAGTGTATTTTTCTAAACTAACGTATAAACTCTAGAATCCAGCCTCATGAATGGTGACGGAATACGCACGTGTTCTTAATTTATGAGGATTGCTGATTTTTAAATATAACTTACGTCACGGGAAGTTTAAATGATAAGCAAAGCTCTCTGCTTGCAAGTTTAAATGTAAGTTTTAACCAGTACAGATTATGTTTATTATATTATATGTGTTATTTTTCCTCCACACAGTGAAAGTTTTGGGGTGACCCTAACTTTACCAGCACCTAGTAGTAGTTTCCATACTTGTGAAGAAATAGACAGTCCTTATTTTGAACCACGTGGGTTTTCTCAAGTAACACTGATCTGACGGTGCAAGTTAGACAGAAATACTAATATCCCTATAACGGGTTTTCAAAGACTGTAATGATAAATACTGGACCTTGGAGCCAGCACTTAATTTCTTCTAGAAACTCTATATAATTTGCTGCCTGGTGGCGTGAATATTAACAATCATTTCCCGACTAGATTATATCTTGTGGACAAATCTGTGGTGTGACTAAAGTGAATCCTATACTGAGGGAAGGCACCGACCTGACATTCATCATTTTTTTGAAACCTACGCTATTGACACTGTGCTCTGCTAACTCCCGCGCCTGGAATAATTGTTAGGTGACTTAATCAGACATTTGAACAAATTTGCATACCCAAGTAGTCGTTCCCGGAGACTCCAAGTTAAATACGTCTTTTGGAACTGGGGACTTCTTGGCAGAAGACTGCATTTTTTGAGTCTGTGTGAAAATCTAAAATCAATGTGTTCCAAGAGGCAGCAAGCAAAGTCGTGAGTACAAGTATGAGAAGCCATGGCGGAATGAATGAGTGTACGCTGGTTTGAGTGATATTTTTCACTATTTTATCTTTGACACCCTGTTGCTGTCCTAATTTTTTTTTTCAATCTGCATAATTTGTTGCTAAGGCTAGAGTTCTTGTGTTTTGTCTTAGGTTAAATCAGATTTTTTTCAAACTCTGTGCATATAATTACGAGATAAAACAAAGACAACTCTTAGACTCAAACTCTATGTATCTGTGACTCGGGCGCCATCATCTGTTCTCTTAACGGGGCCGGGCTAAACCTAGAGTTAACACTATAACGGGGCTATCATCCTTGCAACATTTCCTTGATTTTTTATGACTATGTGTATATGTATTTTCCTTGATGTACTTTCTTTGATGTTGTGAGCCGATTTTTCCTGATAATAAAATCGCTCTTGAACTTAATAATCGTGTTTGGTCAGCTCGTTCTAGATATATATATATATCATTGTTATAGTTTTCCCACGTCTGTGTGTTTACCTGTCGTCACGTGTATGTGCGTGCCTGTGAGTGATAGAAATATACGTAATATGTATATTGGTGTAGTCTGTCTGACGCTGTAACAACTGTTGTAGAAGATAGGTGAGAGAGAGAAGAATTCTTTTCGCTTTCAGAGACAGCCACTATATCAAATCTATCATCTCACGTGTGTGGAAATTCTATTACCTTTCACTAACTCTCACTGAGTCTATCACCTATTCAAACCTATTCAGAAGGGACCAAACCTAGTCTTAATTCTCCTATCGGAAATCTACGACAAATGAGGGCTCGTTTCCGGTCTTTGAACTTAGAATAGGAAGACGAGTACGACAAACGTGGACTCGTCTATCTGGATTTTGAACTTAAGATTCTGTATTCTGATATAGAGTAAGAGTGTGATGTCTTGTGAGTTGTTATATCTTTAAATAATTACCCCCTAGACTAGCGATCTGTTTACGGGCGTGCTGACCACACAAACTAATAAGTTTTTTTTCCACAGCATCTTTGAATAATATACATTTTGGTTACAGGTTGATTTGTCGGGATATATGTTAACTGCTGATTGTAATACTAAATGCTGGTAAAGTGGTGAGTGTATAACATTCACTGGGTACTGAGGCAGAACGGCGTTTGAACTAAGTTAAGGAGTGTGTTTCGGACTTTTTTGTCCAGATTAATTCCCTCCCTTACCCGATCTGACTTCAGGGGCGAACTTATAGTGGATTTTTAAAAATTAAGGGATTATTTTTCTCTTTAATTTTTGCAATATTCTTTTGCTTTTCCACTGTAGCAACTTAATTTTTCAGTTGTAATCTTAACTACCATTTATTTGGCGTAGTCGTGTTTTGCATTGAGTGCTTTATTGCCGATAATAGCAGCGATAGTTAGATTTTATTTTGGAGGAGGTATCCCAGGGTTAAGGATATCATCTTTTGATTTTTGGAATTTTTTTCTCGTAAGTGGTAGGAACCAGGTTATTCTTTTTCCTATTTTCTATCTCCACGTGTCTCAGTCACTGACATAATATGGCCGAGAGGGCAAAGCTTAGACAACTTCTCAGGGACGAAGCGAGAGAGGAGGGACTGGAAGGAGAAGCAGAGACAACATGAGGAAAGAGAGAAGGAAAGACAGCAGGAGGAAAGAGAGAAGGAGAGACAGCATTTGGAAAGAGAAAATGAGCAACGACGACAGCATGAGTTGGCTCTTAAGGCTCTAGAAGTCCAAAGTCTTGGCGCTGCCTCTACCTCCAGCAATGGAGAGTCTTCTCCTCATTCTTCCTTAACTGACCCTGCTAACACTCAATCCCTTCAACTAAATGCTATGTCTTTCACTCTTGAATCTTTTCCTTGTCCAAATGAGAAGATTGACACATGGTTAGAAAAATTTGAGAAAATTGCAACTCTGTACGGGTTAGAGAGGTCGCGTTGGAATATGAAACTTTCCCAGGCCCTAAAAGGTTCTGCTTATGATGTTTATTCTAAGCTGGAAAGTAGCCAACAAGACGACTACGATGTGTTGAAGAAAGCGTTACTGGAGCGCTTTGAAATGAACGCTCGCAAGTTTTTGCAACTGTTTCGCAACAGCCGGAAAGAGAATTCTGAAACTTTTCACCAGTTCTCATCTCGTCTTAAGGGATATCTAACAAAGTGCCTTGAGCTTTCGCAGCTCCCCTCTACCTATGAAGGTCTTGAGGAACTTGTTCTAACTGAACACATAAAGAACACTTTGTCTGCTGATACCCGGAGATTTCTCGCTGAGCAGGGGGCAGAAAAACTTGAAGACATTTTGGAAAAGTCTGAGCGTTATCACAATGCGCTGGCTGAACTACCGGCCACAAAGCGACAGAGGAGCATTTTCGAAAACATAACCTAGAGCAATCTTCTCAGGCTTCTAACCAAAACAACCACAGAGAAACTGGACCTCAAAACCCCCCTCCTGAAAAATCCAAGTTTTACAAGAACAAGTACCCCAACCACCCCAAACAGTCTGATCAACCCGACCGCCCTACATGGCAGCGTAGCCAGAAAGGACAAGGTGGCAAAGGGAGAACCCCTGAGCACGGGACATATGATCAGAGCGAGCACACCGAGCCGAAACGCATCGGATGCTTATTGACAGTCTCGCAAGGCGGAATTGTTGACAGTGATTCCAAACCTGTTGGGGATAGACCCTCAACGCGAGGTACTGTTACTTTGAACGGTTCTCAAACTTCTTGCTTATTTGACACGGGGCTTTCTTATGATTGCATTGTTGCCAGAAAGCTGGTTAAACCCGGTCAAGAGACAGGAGAGACCGTCAAACTTTGTGGAGTTCGTAAGAGTGATGCACCTACAGCGCTTCCCATCGCATTGGTGGAGATACACTCTGACTTTGTCAGAGGTGTGATCAAAGCGGCTGTTATGGATGATCCCATCTACCCAGTCATACTTGGCGGGAGATACGTGTGTATTGGGAAACCGGAAGAGCCGATTGTGGCAGCAGTAACTACAAGAGGGCAAACCAAGAAGGAACGGGAGCCTGCGCCAAATTTGTTACCTATGGAACTTAAAGAAGCGCAATACAAGGACCCTACTTTGGCACCCTGCTTTAGGAAACTGCCCATGGCTAAGGAACCCAAACAGCACGGGGACATTTTTTCTGAGGATGGCGTACTTTATCGGGCAAGCCTGACCAAGGTTACAACCAGCTCCTAGTACCGAAACAGTACAGAAGCCAAATCCTAGAATTGGGGCACTCTCTTCCCTTTAGCGGACATATGGGACAGAACGCCACAAACCAACGTATAACCACTCATTATTGGTGGCCAGGAGTGAATACTGATATTATCAGATATGTCAAATCCTGTGCCCAGTGCCAACGTGTACCACCCAAGCAACGGACCCCCCCAGTCCACATGGGTGAAATGCCAATAATGGGAACACCATTCGAACGGGTAGTGATCGACATTTTAGGGTCTTTCGAAAGGACTAAAAGAAGGAACAGGTTTATCCTGACCTTAGTCGATACATGCACTTTATGGGCGGAAGCTATCCCGCTAACATGCGCAGATGCCAAGCATGTCGCAGAAGCCCTCGTGCAGATTTTCACTCGGTTGGGATTCCCTCAGCAAGTGTTGACGGATAATGGATCTCCATACCGAAACCTGTTGATGGATGAGATCGTTAAGATCTTGAGGACCCAGCACATCCACACTAAGCCATATACTCCGGCGGGAAATGGGCTCGTGGAACGTGCTAATGGAAACCTCACCATGATGCTAAGTAAGCTGGCACAAGTGAAACCTGAAGATTGGGATCTCTGTATTCCTGCAGCATTATTTGGCTACAGAGAATCTCCTCATACTTCCACAGGATTTCCGCCAGCTACACTCTTATTTGGCAGACCCATTAAGGGCCCGCTTGAAGCCTTACTTCAGTCTCTGACAGACGAGAAGGCGGATGAGACAGTCGTCTCAGCAAGTAAATATGTGTCGGTTTTAAAGGAACGGTTGAAACTAGGATGGGACCTAGCAACGACTAACTTTAAGCGAGCACGCACCAAGCACGCTAACCGATACAGGAAAGTCGCGGAAGAGAGAGAACTGGAAGCAGGAGAGAAAGTTTTGGTGTTGCTCCCTACCGAGAACAACCAACTGAAGATCGGATGGCAAGGGCCGTTTACCGTCCTGAAAAAGATTTCTAAGGCTAACTACCAGATCTCTATTGAAGGAAAGGAGAAGGTTTTCCATTTAAATCTCTTAAAGAGATACTTGGAAAAACCAGTGCCAACCTCCGACCATCTCCTGACGATCGCCAAAACTGACGAAGATGACGATAGTGGCAGGGATATTCCACCGCTATCACAGGAAATCTTTCAAAAATGTCAGAAGCGGCGACGCTCTTTCAAGCGCGCATATGAGACATTCCAGGGGAAGGAAACTTTGAGGAGTGGACTTGAGTAGGAATTGGACAGAGATGGAGGGGGAAGAGGAGAGGGAAGAAGACAGACACCCCGAAGCTACGGTTATAGGAAATTAAACTCCATAACGTAGACATGGAGTGCTTCCATATCTTAAAGGGGGGAGGCTCTGTCACGTAGGTTATATTCATTTAATTTCCTACATTTTCTTCCTATTCTTTCACCAAATTCTCTCTTTATTATCTCTGTATTTCCTTTTTCCTGTATATTTTTCATCCATTCGTTTTGCGTATATTATTTTCATATAATTCGCAAACTTTACCTGTTTTCCTTTCTCTTAAACTGAGAATCGCGCTAGGACGATATTACGTAGATGTCAGGGCTGCAGGGCGTCATAAGGCGTGATAAGTCGGTTCGCTGAACATAGGACGTAGCAAATCGTCTACATTCTCACCGAGCGCGCGAGTTTCTTCTCGGCATTAGTCCCGGTGAGGTGTGATACTTTACATCTGCACCGGTCAGTATCCAGACATTTGTCTGGAAAATCCCAAACTGACACGGCGCTCACGGTGGGCCATGGTCAGCTGTAGTGCTAAAACTGCCCTGCATTGGAGTCAGGCTGTCTGGGATTTGAAACTGACACGCGTACATCGTGGTCAGTAGGTGACAGTTACGACACGCGTTAAGCGGACGTAAATGTTGGGAGTAGGGGAGATAATTTCGCTTGGCGAAGTAAGTTTGGGCCCTTTGTCTGATTTTAAGATATTGGCCAAGTTTTGAAACTTTAATTTCATTCTCGCTCATAGACTCCACAGTAGATAGGTCGCTCGAAAACAGAATAGCTGTTAGCGAAGATCTCAGTTTGTTTCGGCAATTTGTCGAACTTCTAGACTTCCAGAAATATTTTCAGCATTTTTATTCTTAAGTTGTGCGACTACCTGTAATTCTGTGGTTGAGGTAATTAATATGATAGATATATAGATTTTGTGAGTGTTAAAGTGTTAAATCGCTTAATTCATTTTAATCTATTTCTTTAGCGCAGAAGAGAAATAAAGTGGTAGGCTATTATATTTTCTAGGGAAGCATTCAGTGGAAAGCAGAAGGAAATTTAATTTCTAGCTTATAACGGCAATTGTAGCTATTTATGAATTTAATTTAACTGCTGATACTCAGTCGAGTGTATTTTTCTAAACTTACGTATAAACTCTAGAATCCAGCCTCATGAATGGTGACGGAATACGCACGTGTTCTTAATTTATGAGGATTGCTGATTTTTAAATATAACTTACGTCACGGGAAGTTTAAATGATAAGCAAAGCTCTCTGCTTGCAAGTTCAAATGTAAGTTTTAACCAGTACAGATTCTGTTTATTATATTATATGTGTTATTTTTCCTCCACACAGTGAAAGTTTTGGGGTGACCCTAACTTTACCAGCACCTAGTAGTAGTTTCCATACTTGTGAAGAAATAGACAGTCCTTATTTTGAACCACGTGGGTTTTCTCAAGTAACACTGATCTGACGGTGCAAGTTAGACAGAAATACTAATATCCCTATAACGGGTTTTCAAAGACTGTAATGATAAATACTGGACCTTGGAGCCAGCACTTAATTTCTTCTAGAAACTCTATATAATTTGCTGCCTGGTGGCGTGAATATTAACAATCATTTCCCGACTAGATTATATCTTGTGGACAAATCTGTGGTGTGACTAAAGTGAATCCTATACTGAGGGAAGGCACCGACCTGACATTCATCATTTTTTTGAAACCTACGCTATTGACACTGTGCTCTGCTAACTCCCGCGCCTGGAATAATTGTTAGGTGACTTAATCAGACATTTGAACAAATTTGCATACCCAAGTAGTCGTTCCCGGAGACTCCAAGTTAAATACGTCTTTTGGAACTGGGGACTTCTTGGCAGAAGACTGCATTTTTTGAGTCTGTGTGAAAATCTAAAATCAATGTGTTCCAAGAGGCAGCAAGCAAAGTCGTGAGTACAAGTATGAGAAGCCATGGCGGAATGAATGAGTGTACGCTGGTTTGAGTGATATTTTTCACTATTTTATCTTTGACACCCTGTTGCTGTCCTAATTTTTTTTTCAATCTGCATAATTTGTTGCTAAGGCTAGAGTTCTTGTGTTTTGTCTTAGGTTAAATCAGATTTTTTTCAAACTCTGTGCATATAATTACGAGATAAAACAAAGACAACTCTTAGACTCAAACTCTATGTATCTGTGACTCGGGCGCCATCATCTGTTCTCTTAACGGGGCCGAGCTAAACCTAGAGTTAACACTATAACGGGGCTATCATCCTTGCAACATTTCCTTGATTTTTTATGACTATGTGTATATGTATTTTCCTTGATGTACTTTCTTTGATGTTGTGAGCCGATTTTTCCTGATAATAAAATCGCTCTTGAACTTAATAATCGTGTTTGGTCAGCTCGTTCTAGAATATATATATATCATTGTTATAGTTTTCCCACGTCTGTGTGTTTACCTGTCGTCACGTGTATGTGCGTGCCTGTGAGTGATAGAAATATACGTAATATGTATATTGGTGTAGTCTGTCTGACGCTGTAACAACTGTTGTAGAAGATAGGTGAGAGAGAGAAGAATTCTTTTCGCTTTCAGAGACAGCCACTATATCAAATCTATCATCTCACGTGTGTGGAAATTCTATTACCTTTCACTAACTCTCACTGAGTCTATCACCTATTCAAACCTATTCAGAAGGGACCAAACCTAGTCTTAATTCTCCTATCGGAAATCTACGACACTGTGTACTTTCTGTGCTTCTTTATGGTGCGGAATGCTGGAGAGTAACAGAGAAGGAAAGGTCGAAATCGTCCTCTTTCCACACAATCTGCCTAAGGAAAATTCTCTGGAGCAACCAAGAGGACATGCACACGTCATAGCTGGCACACGCTGGAGTTGGGTTGGCCACGTCCTCAGAAGAAACCCCGATGCCATCACAAGAACAGCAATGCTAGAAGACCCCTGAAGAAAAGCGAAAGAGAGGCAGACCAAAAATAATTTGGCAAACAACTGTGGAGATGCACAGAATGAACCAGAGCTGGGGTACTGCGCGAAGGATGGCCGCCGACCGAGCCAAGTGGAAGCAGTGTGTTCCTGCCCTATAAGACGCCACCAGGCGTAATGGCCACTGACTGCTTTGACAGTCGGCGGCTAAGGAACAAAGAAACAAGAAGAAGAAAAGCTGACTGTGTCATTCATATTGGCCGTCCACTTGCTTCTGTTCGTGAAATTTTGTTGTCCCTTGCGGATTTTACCTTCTTGTGGGGAGGCATGTTACTTTCACCCTATTCTGAAGTCTGTTGGTTATATCAGAGCACAATAAGCCGTTCAAAAATAGGTGCTTTGTTAACTGAAGTACAGTGTTACATGCTAAGTCTTGAACAAGACTATCATTCTGCTAGCGTGATGAAGCCCTGAAAAGGACTGCCTACTTTGCCAACGCTGCCCGTATGTCTACATCGTGAATCTTCCCTTTTGTCCTCCTTAAAAATATATAAGGGATCCGCGCTGGTGTAATGGTTACCACACTGCGCTGCCGATCAGGTGTTCAAGGTTCAAGCCCGGGGGTGAGCATTTGAAGAAGTGTCATTTATGACGAAATGGACGACCTCTATCGATCTTTGGTTCTCTCCGACAGTATCGTTGCATTTGTGGTACTGATTTTTATTAGGTGCTGTCAATTATCGCACTTTTCTTTCTTTATTTATTTACTTTTCTGCTAAGTAGCAGATATCTGATTTTATCAAATCACCCTGTAGGTGATAAATATCACATTTGCAAGGAGTGCTACCCAGATTTGTTGGTTATAGCCGCGGCAGATTAACACGTACATCGGTCAGCTCTATCGGCTTCTTCTTCTTCTTCTTCCGTCCTTAGCCAACGACCGGCAAAGCAGTCAGTGGCCATTACGCCTAGTGGCGTCTTAAGGGCAACAGCGAATAGATTTTCTTTGCCGTTGTTCCCATCACGCCTAATGGCGTCTTTAGGGCAACGACAAATCAATCCGTTTGCCGTTGTTTCCGTAATCAAAGTGACTGGCAAACGGGTGATCAGCCCGTTGGTTCTATCGGCTTAAATCCCCCATAAGACACGGAGTTTGCGGTACTCATACGACAGATAACGATATTACTGTCTGTGTGACACATGTGGGCAGACAAGTGTAATGTAATCGTTTCAGGTCACTTAGTTAAAAGTAATCATGGATTTATTACATTTTAGGCAATATGAGTCTACAAAGGTGTTTGTGAGAGTGTATGCAAGACATCATATTACCATATATGGGAGACGTGACCTTTTGCAACATTTTTCCATGTAGGAAATATTTTGAAAGTGCCACACCCGACATGTCTGAAATGATTGGATCTTTCCAATTAGATTCATAACAACATTGAGGGGGAATATAGGCTGACCATTTCGTAGTTTTATCTCACTGTGAATTTCAAGCTCGCCAAGACCTCAGACCTCGCCAGAGTGAAGAGTAGATTCATAATTCTTTTCTGTTAACCGGACCTTTTATTGGAGAACCAGATAAGACTTACAAAGCACAGGAAATCTCTTTCAAATTTTAATAAGGAACACCGGGACTAGGAAACTGAAAAAACACGGAGTCAGAAGGGGCAATCTATTGTAAAATTAAAGACATCCCAGACGCGTGTAATACCATCACCAACCAAGATCTGCTTACTCGTAGCAAGCAAGAGGACATGCACACCATCATAGCTGGCAGACGCTGGAGCTGGGTTGGTCATGTCCTCAGAAGAGACCCCGATGCCATCACAAGAACAGCTATGCTTTGGACCCCTGAAGGAAAGCGAAAGAGAGGCCGACCAAAAACAACTTGGCGGAGGACTGTGGAGGCTGAGATGCAAAGAATGAACCAGAGTTGGGGCACTGTACGAAGGATGGCCACCGACCGTGCAAAGTGGAATCAATTTGTTGTTGCCCTACAAGACGCCACTAGGCGTGATGGCCACTGACTGCTTTGACGGTCGGTGGTTAAGGATCGAAGAAGAAGACGCGTGTAAGAGAACAATTCGTCTCTTTTATTCATCTGAGCAAACAAGTCTGTAGTCAGGATTAGAAGAGGGGGGAGGGGGGCACATAACTGTGTCAGAAAACGCCATACTCAGAAGAGCGTTTCGTTTCTATTTCTATTACCAGTTATTGGTGGCACCAGCAGAAAGTACTATCTCGGGAACCAAGTGAAGGTAGAAGTGGACTGACGTTTTGCGAGACGCCATCATAAGAGGGTCTTATAGACAGACGCAGAACCAACTTAGCCGTTACTCCTTGAACGTTCTGGGAACGTGCGGCGCCTGAATTTTGACAAGAGACGAGCCAGAGCAGAGTGGAAAGGAACTGACCAAGCGGGAGACGAAACTACCATTGGCAGCTAAGTGAAAATATCCGCTGCCAAATGTGACCTTCAGCGGTGGGGGCTTAACGAGCTAGAATAAACCATTGCTAAATTTTTCATAAAAGTGTCGGCAGATTATAGAATTAACGTGCTTAGTGACAGCCAGCATTGTTTTCGCTTATCTGAATATCTTGTGAACACTCCCATGTGATAGAAACTTTACTACTCTTCTATCTACATTTCTGCCATGAGTAATCTTGTGTAAAGATAGACTCCATTGAAGCTTATAATAGATACTCTTGAGTTTTGGCCACTGTTGTACCACTACTGCAAAGCAGCGGAGGCAATACCGTCACACATTGACCGGGATTTTGACTGAATAACTTGAACGGCTCCTGAGATAAACCCTCTGTGGATGGGAAGAAGCGAAGCTCCTGACAGGGTTGGAATGAAATCTCACAGGCTCCCCAGCCTCGCAATGACATGTCGTTGGGCCGAAGGGCTGAAAGCCCAAGTGCTGCTGGTTAAGAAAAAAAACACACACACACATATATATATATATATATATATATATATATATATATATATATATATATATATATATATATATACACACACACACATATATAAAACTAGCCAATCGTAGCCATGGCTACCTCTGAAGATGACAGGGCTTATCTCAATCTGAAGAACGAAGAGACCATTACGTCAGCTCTGTAGCTAGCTGTTTAATTTGCTGACTTAGTACTTGTTGGTTTGCCATACTAACAACGTTTGTTAGGTTTTTAATTTGCTGACTTAGTACTTGTTGGTTTGCCATACTAACAACGTTTGTTAGGTGTTACGTGCATATTTTGACGCACATATTACAAAAATCGATATGGCTATTTAATATGGGAAAAATATAGACATTCATTCATTTGTGTATGAAAATGCTGTCTATGGTAAAAGCGAGAGAATCCATGTTCGATTCACACTTTTGATTATAGGAGTAATCGTTCTGGATATTGATCCGGCGCATGGATTTTGCTCTCATGCCTGTACCTATTTCTTAGGGCCAGAAAATAGATTAATTTGCTTATTATGTTTATGGCCTGAATTCATATGTATTACATATTATTAGTACAAGTAGAATCAGTCCTATATTGTATATTTTTGATGGGTAGGCAGGACTAGATTCTTGTTATTCCGCTCTAGCGGAAGTATGAGTTGTCTTGACAAGTCGTGATGAGTTCCGATGTACCGTGACAATGGCGAGTACGCCTTTTCTAGGGCTGGCAGATTCTTAAGGAAAAATGATTTATGAAGTGGTTTTCCTTCTATAGGAGATTGTTCCTCTACTAGAGTTTGTGTTAGAGACTCTCCTAAGGTACGGTACCATGTATGATTCGGACTCCATGTAATGCCAGTCCCTGTTATTGATGATCTCAGGTCGGTTAGACCTAGCTGGAATTTTGTGCAGCTTCGCAACGCTAGGGTCAAGTTTGTATCGACGGAGATGACGGGCTCCATACTATAATTATGTCTACGTGAGGTAACTGGATTACTGTAGATCTGTATGGAGGAACTTTATGAAATTATGCATATGTATTGCAAATTAACTTTGGCTTATAAATATATCCTCCTGTGAGCGAGTGAGCGACAACTCAGGAAGGCGGCCATGTTAAATTCCTGTCATCATACTTTAGTATCACTGTCCAAAGAACGGGGCATGTATCTTATTACTCGGACAGTGACAAGGAGATCTCAATCTTGATAGAAACCCCCTTTTCGTGGTTTCATAATATACTACAAACTATGGACGTCAAGCAACTTTAGTTGTTTACCGATCCGCCTTCACTGACGCGTTTAGTCAGATAGGGGATGCGGCCATAATGTATCATGACATTGAACTTTTGATGTACTACCCATTATTTATGAATGTGTCATGACTCCAGATCTGCTATGTATGCCTACAAATCGATGTGTCAACATACCCATGATGTACTCGTATGTCCCAGTGTGTACGTCTGAATAAATTGTGTAAACAAAGATCCTAACAGTCTGCATTGGTGTATGAGTGATTACATTGGTCAGCACACGAACCGTACACCATTCGCGTTAAACACACTCTACACTTCTACCCATATCTACACCATCCTGCGTCGGTTGAAGTGACCAAGTTTAGGGCCTGCTTCCCCTGGAGCCTTAGAGGGAAACTACTGTTTACAGCTGCCTTTGCCTTCCCTAACTTAGGACTAGGGTGAGTTACCCATTTATAGCTGGGTAGACTGGAGCATGCCTGATCTCAACAACTATGTACACATCTTTACAGATTGACACTTTACAGTGGAAAGCAAACTTTACAGTGGTGAGCCAGATCCCTGGGTCCAGCCTACGCAGTTTTGTGTTGAGAATCACATTTTACAGTTACAAGAACATTTGTTTGACCACATCAACACCAGTAGGACAGCTATACAATCAATGTCAGCTTGACCTGTTCTGACAAGTGTAGCAATATCTGGGTCAGCACTTGTTGACATTTGGCACAATACAGTCAGTGTTCTAAACCAGTGATTGTTTATCCTGCTGTAATACAAGAGCATTGTTGAACATAAAGTGCAAATTTCATCGGTGGATCTTCTAATGTGCTCAAAAAAATTGGACAGTGTAATAGTTAGAATGCAAAGCTATTACTCAATAAAGTGGTAGTCTAATTGATTAAAACTGAGCATACAGTACTATACATTGCAACGTCAACACATTGCATGATATGATACACACATTGATGATTTATATATATTTATGTTTATATATTATCTGTTTATATGTGTGATTGTTATGTCTTTGCGGGCCTGGATGGGAGGTGACTAGAACAGGAAATACCGAGTGATATTGGTCTTGTTCTGGCGTTCTATAGGGAGCAATTTCTTAATTGAAATTTGCATGCAACATAGTTTGCAAATATTTGGTTAGTTGTGACGACTGTTTCATATTTGTATTTGTAACATTTTTTCTGTTCTTTATTTTTGTTTAATTTGTTTGTATAATTGTAGGTCTCATCTTTCCTTTCATTTCAGTTTTTTTACACCCTTATGTTTATACACTGTGGCGTTATTTGTCTTGTTATCTTATTGCAGTTATCATCACAGTTTCTGTGATCATTTTTTTTTCATTTCTCCTATTTAATTTAATTTGATCTCTGCAAATGTGTTCATATTGTCTTTTCTTGTTTGTCCTTTGTAATGTCTTTAGTTGACATATGACATAGAAGTTATAGTGGTATACACTGATAGTATAGTACAGATCAGTACTTTATGATTAATTTCCACAGGTACCCAAGTGATCTTTGATTACATTGAGGTATACAAGACCTTTGTAAGGCTTGTCTCCCACAGTATTTGAGATACAGTTATTGTTGTCCACAGGTACTCAAGTTATCATTGGTTATTATAAACCATACAAGTTTTTCACTAAGACTAAGTCTATGGTATAGACTTGTCTCCCATTAAAGTGAAATAAGGTAATTTATTTACTTTTTCAGGTTTCTGATTTAAGAAGACAAGATGTCTACATTAGATTATTTTATTGCACAAGGAAAATCCCTTGAGAAGACTGGGAAAGACTTAGAACAATGGGCTGTTGCTCAATATGACAAAGCATTAGCTGCAGAGGAGAGAAAAGCTGCTGCTGAAGAGAAAAAAACTCTGGCTGAAGAGAAAAGATTAGAAAGAGAAGCTGCTGCTGAAGAGAGAAAAGCTCTGGCTCAAGAAAAAAGATTAGAAAAAGAAGCTGATATTGCTGCTGAACTAAAGAAATTGCAGATGCAAGTGGAGGAAAGGAGATTTGATGCAGAACAGAAAAAATTAGAAGTTGCAGCTGAACAGAAAAAATTAGAAGTTGCAGCTGAACAGAAAAAATTAGAAGTTGCTGCTGCTGCAGAACAGAAAAAATTAGAAGCTGCTGCAGAACAGAAAAGATTAGATAGAGAGGCAGAAGAGAGAAAAGCAATAAGAGAACATGAGTTTGAATTAGAGAAATTAAAATTGACATGTATGAGTAATGTTAATCAGGCATCTGGTGGTAATGGTAAACCCTTTGTGTACAAGGTCAAGGTACCAGCGTTCAACTCTGCCAGTGATGACATAACATTTTGGCTTTCTAGATTTGAACGGGCTTGTCGAGCTCATAATGTTGACAAATCACAGTATGTGAATCAGTTGTCTGAAAATCTAAAAGGGGACTCTCTGAGTAAGTTATATTTTGTTGAAGAGGCCGACAAGGATAATTATGATGCTGTTAGGGCAGCTTTGATAAAGAGATATCAGCTGTCTGAGGAAGGTTATCGTCTTTTGTTTAAAACAATGAGACCTGAGGTAGGTGTAGAATTCTCAGAATTCATCTCAAAAGCACGAATTACACTTTCACGATGGATTGAATTATCCAAAACAGAGAAAACATTTGATGGTCTTACGGATTTATTGCTAAGAGACAAGGTCATGTCTTCTGTAAATAAATCATTCCTAGAGTTCTTACATGAGCGTAAACCAAGTACATTAAAGCAAATGGAAGAATATTGTGACCAGTATGCCACGGCACACCCTGACATGATTCTTAGTAACTCTAACATTAAAGAGAGTATGCCAGTTGCTTCGGCAACAGAATATAATCAGAATTACTCACACAAATTCCAAGGAGCTAAAAATAAATTTGATAAAAAGGTTAATTGGAATAAGTATCAAAACCAAAATAACCACTCAAATCAGAGTTCTTCTTTGAAGAACTGGAATCGGGCTGATAGTCCTCGACACGCGAGGGGTACCCATAATTTTAGACATTCTCGGAAAGGGAGTAGCTATAGGAACTACCCAAGTACTTCATGGAGAGAAAAGAACCAATATTACAGGGATACTCAATATAATGAGCGTGATGATTATGATCATGAATATTATGATTCAAACCCAAATAGGGGTTATAAAAGGGGAAATAATAATTATAGAGACAATTATAACCGAGGTAGATCACAACACAAAAGACATGGTAAATCTTATTACCAGGCTAACTCTGCACAACAGGAGTTCCACGACACCGATAATCAGAATAATGATAAAAAAGACTCCAATAGTGTAGCAAATTCCGCTTTCGATTTTGCTAGAGCATCTGAGTGTTCGCAATGCAAAACATTATTCGATCCAACCACAGTTTCTACTTTAAGCTGCGGTCACCCGCTTCCCGCTCTTCCTGCGTCAATCGCGCATAATGGAAGGGGCGCTCTTGTTTTCAATAGAGGCTTAATAGATGGTACTCCGGTATCAATTCTTTTCGATTCGGGGTGCACTACCATTGGAGTGAGGCAATCACTCGTAAATCCTTCTCGAGCTACAGGCAATATAGTCAAATGTGTAACATTTGGTGGCACATTGGAGAAGTACTCCACTGCCATTATCAATATTGCTACGCCTTTCTTTACAGGAGAGGTGCAAGCATGTCTCTTGCCGAATCCGATCGCTGATCTTATCATCGGTCGCATTCATGGAGTGAAAGAATGCACTCCACAGCAAATTTCTAATTGGGAAAATGTTAATATGCAATCTGCTAATGCAGTAATCACTAGGGCTCAAGCTCTTAATATGCCACAATCTTCACATTCTGAAGATAATGATGCGCAGATCCAAGATGATCCCTTGGAGATTTCCCATGATTCCTTTATCAAACAGCAGGAAGATGATCCTACTCTAAAGAAATTCTTTACTCTGTCAACAAAAGGTGATCCGAATAAGGATACAAATCGTAAATCTTGGATTACGATGAGGAATGGCGTACTTGTACGTATGGTACAAGACTCCGCTAAGTCCATTCATTCTCAAATCCTTGTGCCTAAAAATATGAGAGTTAAAATTTTACAGCACGCTCATGATTCGCAGTGTGCTGGACATATGGGTTTTTCCCGTACTAAAGCTAGAGTTCTTCAATCTTTCTTTTGGCCTGCTGTGAATAAGGACATACGAATCTATTGTCGATCTTGTAAAGTATGTCAAGAGATTAAATCCAGAGGTCCACGCCATGATGCACCTATTCAGGCTGCAGACATTCCCATTCGACCATTTCAAAAAATGGCGATAGACATCATTGGTCCATTTAAGATAAAGTCTGCTAGAGGACACCAATTTATTTTGACGTGTGTTGATATGTGCACACGTTGGCCGGAGGCTGTTCCTCTAAAGAGCATAACTACTGCTGATGTCGCAGATGCTCTTTGGTTAATATTTTCTCGTCTGGGGTTTCCAGCAGAAATATTATCCGACCATGGTACCCAACTCATATCGGATACCATGTCTCAAGTAATGTCAACTCTTAAGATAGAGAGATCGCTGAGTAGTATTTATCATCCTATGTCCAATGGGATGGTGGAACGTTTGAATAGAACTCTGAAAAAACCTACTAGGTAAGATAACAGAAGATCATCCTCAGGATTGGGATAGGGTTTTACCCGCGGCTCTCTTTGCATATAGAGAGGTCGCCAACGAACATACAGGATTTTCTCCCTTTGAACTTGTCTTTGGCGCGAAACTGCGAGGTCCTATGTCCTTACTTCATGATCTTATAACTGCTGATAATATTGTCGATGACACAAAATCCTCTTATGAATATGTCATCGCACTTAGACACAAGATTATTGAAGCATGCAAATTGGCAACTGCTTCTTCTGAATTTGCGAAACAGAAGGCAAGGGAATTTGCCAATAAAAAGAGATGCTTGCGACAACTTTGTCCAGGTGACAAAGCATTTGTCTTGCTACCTTGTAGGGAAAATAGACTTCTTATTTATTGGAAAGGTCCGTACGATATAATATCAAAAGTTTCCGATGTTGACTATATCGTCGATATTGACGGGAAGCGTAAAACCTTCCACATCAACATGCTCACGGAATTCCATGAACGTCCTGATTATTTACAACCGGTTTTCCAGGCAACGGACGATTTTCCAGTCCAACATGGACAGTACTCATCTCTGTCAGTAATACAGGATGAGGAAACGAGTTTCTCGGATGTAAATTTACCTTTTCAGGAAATGAAAACCTCTTCACTCTAATGAAATCATGGAAAGATGTTGCAATTTGGACCACAGAATTATTCCAGGGAGCAGAAACAAGTTTATTACCTTCTCACTACCGATTTTGTTAAATCAACAATTTCATGATTCAGATTCGCAAATTGAATACATGGACACGCTAGGATTCAACAACTCTATGTATTTCATTCAGTAATATGGCACAAAACGTAGGATCATGATACTCATCAACTGATGTTGAGGCAATAATGATCATTATCCTTTTCACCAGAATTCAATCTCTAGTCAGGAGGATGAGTATGAATGGGGAAAATGATAGTGTTGGAAAGAGTTTCTCGGACCGTATTTACCTTTTCCAGAATGATTTTTCACTCTAATGAACCTGTCATGGTTAGAAAGAGTTGGATGAGAGCAGAAACAAGTTTCTACTATGTTAGAACAATTTCAGGATGTCCTTACTGACATTCCTGGTCAAACTGATGTCGTTCAACATGACATTATTCTTACTGACCATAGTCCTATAAGAGTCAGACCGTATCCTATCCCGATACATTTTCAAGCACAGGTAGAGAAAGAGTTAGATGAGATGATAGAGTTAAAAATTATTGAACCATCCACATCAGCATATTCTTCGCCGATGGTTATAGTACGGAAAAAAGACAATAACATACGTCTTTGCGTGGATTATCGCAAATTGAATCAAGTGACTAAATTTGATGCTGAACCTATGCCTTTACTAGAAGAGCTACTTATGAGACTATCGAATTCTCATTTCTTTACTAAACTCGATTTGTCTAAGGGATATTGGCAAGTTCCATTATCCGAACACGCCAAACCGTTTACTGCTTTTTCGACGCCTAGGGGTCTATTCCAATGGAATTTCATGCCTTTCGGTCTTATGAATGCCCCTGCAACATTTGTACGCATGATGCGTCGAATCCTATCTCATCGCTCAGATGTCATTGCGTATCTTGATGACATCTGTCTTTTCAGTGATACTTGGAACGATCACTATAATGGGATAAATGAATTATTGTCTATCTTACGCAAGCATAACCTGACAGCGAAACCATCGAAAGCATGTATTGGTTTTAGCGAAATATCTTTCTTAGGACACCGTGTTGGTCATGGGTTCCTAAAAACAGAAGACCATAATACAAGTAAGATACTTAACATTTCTATTCCTAAGACTAAAAAGCAAGTGCGAAGTCTCTTAGGTCTAATACAATTTTATGGACGATTCATTCCGAATCTGTCCTCCATTATGTCACCTCTTTCTTCCTTGCTAAAGAAAGGGTCTCCTAATGTAGTCCATTGGACTCAAGAATGTCAATCCTCTTTGGATAAGGTTAAAACTATGTTTTCTACTTCACCTATCCTAGTATTGCCTTCTAAGGATAAGACATTTATTCTTCGTAGTGACGCTTCATCCACCGGGATTGGAGCAGCACTAATGTAAGAGTACTCTGGAACTCTGCATCCTGTGACGTATATTTCTCGGAAATTAAATGCCGCAGAGAAGAATTACTCGGTCCTAGACCGTGAATTATTGGCTATGGTTTGGTCAATCCTTAAACTGCAAAGATTTCTTCTGGGCGCGCATTTCATTGTGGAAACTGACCAGAAAGCTCTTACGGCTATTCAGAGTAAAAATCTGAAGAGCGCGAGATCAACGCGATACGCGATTGCTCTACAGCCATTTCATTGTTCGGTGCGAGCTATCCGTGGGTCAGAAAATGTGATGGCAGATATTTTGTCTAGATGCCCACATGATTCATAACTGTTATACAACTTTGATACAGTTGTTTCTATGTTGAAATGTGTACACATATGTAATATATCATATATTGATTGTAACACTACTTAGCGGTTCATTGATATTTATTCACCACTGATCTTTCAATGTTTTTCGTCTTTGATGATCATGATGTTAAGATATCTTAGATGAAATTTATGTATAAACTAATGTGGAATTGTGTCATTGCTAATATTGTAGTATGCGTTGGTGACACCTCTCTGGAAATATTAATACTTAGAGAAGTACCTTCTCTAAGGTCAAAAAACTTATGCTTATCATCTGCGCATTGTTATTGGTGCGTTATGAGCCTATTGTATGTTGCTCCTAGATGTATTTCAAAAAAAAAAAAGTACCATTTTTTTTCCCGAGGGGTGTGGTAATCTGTTACGTGCATATTTTGACGCACATATTACAAAAATCGATATGGCTATTTAATATGGGAAAAATATAGACATTCATTCATTTGTGTATGAAAATGCTGTCTATGGTAAAAGCGAGAGAATCCATGTTCGATTCACACTTTTGATTATAGGAGTAATCGTTCTGGATATTGATCCGGCGCATGGATTTTGCTCTCATGCCTGTACCTATTTCTTAGGGCCAGAAAATAGATTAATTTGCTTATTATGTTTATGGCCTGAATTCATATGTATTACATATTATTAGTACAAGTAGAATCAGTCCTATATTATATATTTTTGATGGGTAGGCAGGACTAGATTCTTGTTATTCCGCTCTAGCGGAAGTATGAGTTGTCTTGACAAGTCGTGATGAGTTCCGATGTACCGTGACAATGGCGGGTACGCCTTTTCTAGGGCTGGCAGATTCTTAAGGAAAAATGATTTATGAAGTGGTTTTCCTTCTATAGGAGATTGTTCCTCTACTAGAGTTTGTGTTAGAGACTCTCCTAAGGTACGGTACCATGTATGATTCGGACTCCATGTAATGCCAGTCCCTGTTATTGATGATCTCAGGTCGGTTAGACCTAGCTGGAATTTTGTGCTTCGCAACGCTAGGGTCAAGTTTGTATCGATGGAGATGACGGGCTCCATACTATAATTATGTCTACGTGAGGTAACTGGATTACTGTAGATCTGTATGGAGGAACTTTATGAAATTATGCATATGTATTGCAAATTAACTTTGGCTTATAAATATATCCTCCTGTGAGCGAGTGAGCGACAACTCAGGAAGGCGGCCATGTTAAATTCCTGTCATCATACTTTAGTATCACTGTCCAAAGAACGGGGCATGTATCTTATTACTCGGACAGTGACAAGGAGATCTCAATCTTGATAGAAACCCCTTTTCGTGGTTTCATAATATACTACAAACTATGGACGTCAAGCAACTTTAGTTGTTTACCGATCCGCCTTCACTGACGCGTTTAGTCAGATAGGGGATGCGGCCATAATGTATCATGACATTGAACTTTTGATGTACTACCCATTATTTATGAATGTGTCATGACTCCAGATCTGCTATGTATGCCTACAAATCGATGTGTCAACATACCCATGATGTACTCGTATGTCCCAGTGTGTACGTCTGAATAAATTGTGTAAACAAAGATCCTAACAGTCTGCATTGGTGCCTTGTAGACACATGTGTATGAGTGATTATATTGGTCAGCACACGAACAGTACACCATTCGCGTTAAACACACTCTACACTTCTACCCATATCTACACCATCCTGCGTCGGTTGAAGTGACCAAGTTTAGGGCCTGCTTCCCCTGGAGCCTTAGAGGGAAACTACTGTTTACAGCTGCCTTTGCCTTCCCTAACTTAGGACTAGGGTGAGTTACCCATTTATAGCTGGGTAGACTGGAGCATGCCTGATCTCAACAACTATGTACACATCTTTACAGATTGACACTTTACAGTGGAAAGCAAACTTTACATTAGGTTTTTAATTTGCTGACTTAGTACTTGTCGGCCTTCCATACTAGCAACGTTTTCTAAGTTTTTAATTTGCTGACTAGTACTTAGCGGTTTGCCATACTGGCAAAGTTTATTGTTTTTTTTTTTCTGACCCGATTATTTATTTTAGCTGAATAGCTAGCGTTCTTTAATGCTTGCCTCGATGGTCTGGCCTTAATTATTTCGGAATAAACTATTGGGCCCTGTCCAATGACTTTTTGTACTGTTCTAAGAAGATGTGCAAGAGGGTGTGAAAAGTTCAGATAGCGCTAGGTTCTCCATTAAAGCACATACCACAACATCGTCAACATCATCATCAGCACGTGTCAACTCTCCACAGTTGGACAAAATAATATAACAATGAAGGGATACTAATCTTGCTCAGAAGTTAAGGAATACTAATCTTGTACAGAAGTTAAGGAGTACGAATCTTGTTCAGAAGTTAAGTAATCTTGTTCAGAAGTTAAGTAATCTTGTTCAGAAGTTAAGTAATCTTGTTCAGAAGTTAAGTAATCTTGTTCAGAAGTTCAGTAATCTTGTTCAGGAGTTAAGTAATCTTGTTCAGAAGTTAAGTAATCTTGTTCAGAAGTTAAGTAATCTTGTTCAGAAGTTAAGTAATTTTGTTCAGAAGTTCTTGTGCGTTAATTCACCGCTAAAATCAAATTGTGGAAATTTATTACCCAAACTGAGAACCGTACTTTTTCTTGACTGAAAAAGGTTGATTTCACACTGTGATTTGGGAGGGCAAGTTAAAAAAAAAAAAACGTTCCTCGTGCATTCATAGTTGACACGCTTACGACAGACCCGCCCTCAAACCCCCCCCCCCCCCGTATTTTAAGTTTATAATCCAATAAAACGGTATTGAATCAGCTCTACAAGTTAAATGGGTACACAGGAAACAAGGGAAGTCGCTGCCGTTGACTTCTCTAATTCAAGATCAGAGTCAGGTACCCATTTACAGCTGGTTAGACTGATGCGTGACACTACCAAGCTTTGAACCCGAAACCCGGTAACTTATTGCGGTAGTGGAGTGTTAGAGACTTCACCATACTAGGTCCAGCATCGAGAGGTGGGGGAGACCAGTTTCCTTCCTCGCTGTCTTTTCCTTCCCTAACTCAAAGTTAAGTACCCATTTATAGCTAGGTAGGCCCCACCTCTCGATGCTGGACCTAGTATAGTGAAGTCTCTAACACTCCACTACCGCAATAAGTTACCGGGTTTCGGGTTCAAAGCTTGGTCGTGTCACGCATCAGTGTAACCAGCTGTAAATGGGTACCTGACTCTGGTCTTGAGTTAGAGAAGGCAACGGCAGCGAGGAAGGGAACAGGTGTCACGCATCAGTCTAACCAGCTGTAAATGTGTACCTGACTCTGATAGGGACTTGAAAGCTGATGATGATGATGATGATTATGATGACTAGCAATTCCCTAGACTTAATGGTCTTTTATATTTGGACATGCGCCCTAATATAACCGACTAGGTTGAACGGAACGCGCCTCACCAAAACGAGACAAAAGTGTTTAAAAAAAAAAATTCGAGTAAGTTGTATTTTTTCCGGATTACAAAAAAAAGAAAGGACAGACGGGGTGGGTAAGAGATTAAAGTTCGTCAGTCAGACCCGTTCGACAATATCCTGCTTGACATTGCAGAATTTTGGCCTCCTCTGTAAATTATGCAGCTACGAACGAACATGTGTATGTCCTGATATGTGCCAAGCTTCAGCGATCTTTGGTGATCTGTTCCCCTCACGGTCCTTTTCAGGGCCCACAAAACTGCACCACGGTCCTGTTTAGGGCCCACAAAACCAACAAAACTGTACCCTGGCAAGAAAGCCTTTATTTGTTTTCACCGCTGGGTGTGGAGGGCTGGGTGGAGAGAGCTGGGTGGGGAGTTGGTCCCCTCCCTCGCTATGCACTGATCCTTGTCAAATATTTACCTAATCAGAGCCGGATTAACGTAGTAGCAAATGTAGCATATGCTACGAGCCCCTTTCTTTTAGGGCCCCGCGCCAATAAATATGTACATCATTTTTTTGGTCATCTTCTAATACGAGCGTTAAACCAATGATCTTGTGATGTATGCCATCTTTAGCGCCTTTTCATTTGATGTCACAAAATTGTGAGAGAAAGAGCATAATAGGGTGACTTAGTGTGACTCTTTATTACTTTTATCTTAACTGTTTGCGGACAGAAGCAGTCATTTTCTTTGGATTTGTTGAAAGCCTGTACACCTTCTTTTCTGCTTCTACCTACCGGTGGGGTCTCCTTTCTACTGCATTATGTGCTGGCGGTAGTCGTAATAAGTCCCATTTGCCCTTTGTGAAAAGACTGTCAGATACCAGGTGGTCCGCTTGGGCAGATGCGACAAAAGAACTTTTACACAGCTTTTCTGCAATAAAACAAGTCTTGGATGATATTTCAGATAACAATGATCAGAAGGCAGAGTGTCGTCAACAGGCTCGTGGTCTACTTTCAACCATGATGAAGCTAGAAACTGGAATAATGATCATAATGTGGGATCAAGTATTACACCGTTTTCAAATGACCAGTGCTTCTCTGCAATCTTCTGACCAAGATTTGAATACAGCTTGTGCACTCTATGAATCCCTGCGGGGGTATATTCAAGTTATGCGGTCTACGAGACATGAGAAGGCGCTGAAGATGGATAGGATACACACTGAGCAAACTTGCTTATAGCTTTACCAGGCAGTCCTTGGTCTGATGGCACAGCACAGGAAGACTTGGTATAAAGCAAATGCTCCTTCGGGACGCGCCTCGCCAAAACGAGGCAAAAATTTTACATTAAAAAACAATAAATAAATAAACAATGACCCATGCTACCACCCCTGCCTGTGAAAATGCATAATAGACTAACCCGCAACCCCTACCTGCCAAATGTACTAACCCCGCCCGCAGCCGAAAAATAAAAATTATTGTAAGAAGAAAAAAATGTAAGAAATAGTACGGTGCTCGAATTGGGTAATAAATTGCCAAAATATTAATTTGACGATGAATTAACGCACAAGTACCGAATCTTGTTCAGAAGTTAAGTAATCTTGTTCAGAAGTAAAGGAATATAAATCTTGTTCAGAAGTTAAGTAATCTTGTTCAGAAGTTAAGGAATATAAATCTTCTTTAGAAGTTAAGTAATCTTGTTCAGAAGTTAAGGAATATAAATCTTGTTCAGAAGTTAAGTAATCTTGTTCAGAAGTTAAGGAATATAAATCTTGTTCAGAAGTTAAGAAATATGAATCTCGTTCAGAAGTTAAGTAATCTTGTTCAGAAATTAAGTAATCTTGTTCAGAAGTTAAGTAATCTTGTTCAGACGTTAAGTAATCTTGCTCAGAAGTTAAGGAATATAAATCTTGCTCAGAAGTTAAGTAATCTTGTTCAGAAGTTAAGTAATCTTGTTCAGAAGTTAAGGAATACTAATCTTGTTCAGAAGTTAAGGAACACAAATCTTGTTCAGAAGTTAAGTAATCTTGTTCAGAAGTTAAGGAATACTAATTTTGTTCAGAAGTTAAGAAATATAAATCTTGTTCAGAAGTTAAGTAAATTTGTTCAGAAGTTAAGGAATATAAATCTTGTTCAGAAGTTAAGTAATCTTGTTCAGAAGTTAAGGAATATAAATCTTGTTAAGAAGTTAAGTAATCTTGTTCAGAAGTTAAGGAATATAAATCTTGTTCAGAAGTTAAGAAATATGAATCTCGTTCAGAAGTTAAGTAATCTTGTTCAGAAGTTAAGTAATCTTGTTCAGAAGTTAGGTAATCTTGTTCAGACGTTAAGTAATTGACAAAGTGTAGAGTCTCCTTAATCTTAATGTTGCCACGTTAATAAGGGCTTGATGAGATTAAGTGGTCAACTCAAACCCAGCACAGTGTTGGTCATATAGGTCACCTTGTCCCGGAACGTAATGAGGCCCCGACAAGAATGTATTGTTGACAATGAGTGTTAGTATGAGTGTCAACACGCGAATGCATACATGGTTCTGTAGAGTTGACAAGTTGGTAATAATGCACTCATACCCTCACGGCTGGAAGTCAATGATAATTGAAACTACTACAGACGTTTTAGACAGTTTAATGATACACACTCTGACAGCACGGTTGACAGTCATGGGAACAGGTTGACACAACAAATCATTGGATACTTGACAAATGGGTGGCAACAGCAATTTGCCAATTTCATAGCATGTAAATATAATCGGACGATAGGAGCAAATATATAGTTATGATAGTCTATCGTCTCATACCTCCACTGACTAGTCGCATCAGTTTGAGTTAACAATAATAATGGTCATCACAATGCTCCCTTACAGACCCTCTGCTGACTACGTCTTTCAGGCTAAGTCTTTTAGGCTTTAGCTTCAACAGGGTCTTTCTTTTAAGGTTGACAATCTCAAATAACAAAGAGTAGACTTCAATACAATGTAGGTCCTGGTATCGCCATCAGGTAATAAGATATCTCCGTTCTCCGATTGACAATTCAAACAGACCAACAGTGGGATTCAAAATGGCGCCGGTCCCAGTGAGCGGTGTTCATCCAAAAGATATCCTCACTACAAATGAAAGTTCCGTTCATTTGCTCATCTAATGTCTTTGGGTTTTCCATACCCATAAGGAATGTTACATATGTCCACTCATAGTGCTGCTAGTACAGGAATCGTCTACATACGATCCATCAAATATATAGAAAGATGATATCACATCTATGGCGTCGTTAGGCCTAGGTAAAGTTTTAGAAAATGTTTCTTCTTTACCTTAAGTTCAGGAAATACTAGTAACTTGCACACTAACATATATATTCTGGGAGAAGTATCGACCATCATAGTATACTGAGAGAAAACTCCTCTCTTCCCCAGAATCAATCACAATGACCAAAAACTTCGGACTCTCATATGTCCGACAGCCTTCAAGATCCGTCCGTCATCACGGAAGCGCCAACGACGACTAACCGTCTCATTGGGCATGCGCTAATGTTAACCTTTCAACTATATTCAAGTGGGGCGACTATATATTTACTTTCACTCGAAGCAAAAAATGAGTATTCGCCCTTTGACTAGAGTTCTAATCTCAGACTCAAAATATTATTACCAAATATTTCCAAACATAACAAGTATACAAACAAATAAATATCTTCCTATATATATACATTTCTATCTTCATTGTACCCAGTAATCTGTTGGTAACAGTAATCTTGTTCAGAAGTTAAGGAATATAAATCTTGTTCAGAAGTTAAGTAATCTTGTTGAGAAGTTAAGGAATACTAATCTTGTTCAGAAGTTAAGGAATACTAATCTTGTTCAGAAGTTAAGGAATATAAATCTTGTTCAGAAGTTAAGGAATATGAATCTTGTTCAGAAGTTAAGGAATATAAATCTTGTTCAGAAGTTAAGGAATATAAATCTTGTTCAGAAGTTAAGGAATATGAATCTTGTTCAGAAGTTAAGGAATATAAATCCTGTTCAGAAGTTAAGGAATATAAATCTTCAGTAGTTAAGGAATATAAATCTTGTTCAGAAGTTAAGTAATCTTGTTCAGAAGTTAAGTAATCTTGTTCAGAAGTTAAGTAATCTTGTTCAGAAGTTAAGGAATATAAATCTTGTTCAGAAGTTAAGGAATATAAATCTTGTTCAGAACTTACGGAATATAAATCTTGTTCAGAAAATAAGTAATCTTGTTCAGAAGTTAAAGAATACTAATCTTGTTCAGAAGTTAAGGAACATAAATCTTCTTCAGAAGTTAAGGAATATAAATCTTGTTCAGAAGTTAAGGAGTATAAATCTTGTTCAGAAGTTAAGTAATCTTGTTCAGAAGTTAAGTAATCTTGTTCAGAAATTAAGTAATCTTGTTCAGAAGTTAAGGAATATAAATCTTGTTCAGAAGTTAAGAAATATAAGTCTTGTTCAGAAGTTAAGGAATATAAATCTTCTTCAGAAGTTAAGTAATCTTGTTCAGAAGTAATCTTGTTCAGAAGTTAAGGAATATAAATCTTGTTCAGAAGTTAAGTAATATAAATCTTATTCAGAAGGTAGGGAAATATAAATCTTGTTCAGAAGTTAAGGAATACAAATCTTGTTCAGAAGATAAGAAATATAAATCTTGTTCAGAAGTTAAGAAATATGAATCTTGTTCAGAAGTTAAGGAATATAAATCTTGTTCAGAAGTTAAGAAATATAAATCTTGTTCAGAAGTTAAGGAATATAAATCTTGTTCAGAAGTTAAGAAATATAAATCTTGTTCAGAAGTTAAGAAATATGAATCTTGTCCAAAAGTTAAGGAGTACGAATCTTGTTCAGAAGTTAATGCGTATGAATCTTGTTCGGAAGTTAAGAAATATGAATCTTGTTCAGAAGTTAAGGAATATAAATCTTGTTCAGAAGTTAAGAAATATAAATCTTGTTCAGAAGTTAAGGAATATAAATCTTGTTCAGAAGTTAAGAAATATAAATCTTGTTCAGAAGTTAAGAAATATGAATCTTGTCCAAAAGTAAAGGAGTACGAATCTTGTTCAGAAGTTAATGCGTACGAATCTTGTTCGGAAGTTAAGAAATACAAATCTTGTTCAGAAGTTAAGTAATCTTGTTCAGAAGTTAAGAAATATGAATCTTGTTCAGAAGTTAAGTAATCGTGTTCAGAAGTTAAGGAATATGAATCTTGTTCAGAAGTTAAGGAATATAAATCCTGTTCAGAAGTTAAGGAATATAAATCTTCAGTAGTTAAGGAATATAAATCTTGTTCAGAAGTTACGTAATCTTGTTCAGAAGTTAAGTAATCTTGTTCAGAAGTTAAGTAATCTTGTTCAGAAGTTAAAGAATATAAATCTTGTTCAGAAGTTAAGGAATATAAATCTTGTTCAGAAGTTACGGAATATAAATCTTGTTCAGAAGTTAAGTAATCTTGTTCAGAAGGTAAAGAATACTAATCTTGTTCGGAAGTTAAGGAATATAAATCTTGTTCAGAAGTTAAGGAATATAAATCTTGTTCAGAAGTTAAGGAGTATAAATCTTGTTCAGAAGTTAAGTAATCTTGTTCAGAAGTTAAGTAATCTTGTTCAGAAGTTAAGTAATCTTGTTCAGACGTTAAGGAATATAAATCTTGTTCAGAAGTTAAGAAATATAAATCTTGTTCAGAAGTTAAGGAATATAAATCTTCTTCAGAAGTTAAGTAATCTTGTTCAGAAGTTAAGTAATCTTGTTCAGAAGTTAAGAAATATAAATCTTGTTCAGAAGTTAAGTAATCTTGTTCAGAAGTTAAGAAATATGAATCTTGTTCAGAAGTTAAGTAATCGTGTTCAGAAGTTAAGGAATATGAATCTTGTTCAGAAGTTAAGGAATATAAATCCTGTTCAGAAGTTAAGGAATATAAATCTTCAGTAGTTAATGAATATAAATCTTGTTCAGAAGTTACGTAATCTTGTTCAGAAGTTAAGTAATCTTGTTCAGAAGTTAAGTAATCTTGTTCAGAAAATAAAGAATATAAATCTTGTTCAGAAGTTAAGGAATATAAATCTTGTTCAGAAGTTACGGAATATAAATCTTGTTCAGAAGTTAAGTAATCTTGTTCAGAAGTTAAGTAATCTTGTTCAGAAGTTAAGTAATCTTGTTCAGACGTTAAGGAATATAAATCTTGTTCAGAAAATAAGAAATATAAATCTTGTTCAGAAGTTAAGGAATATAAATCTTCTTCAGAAGTTAAGTAATCTTGTTCAGAAGTTAAGTAATCTTGTTCAGAAGTTAAGGAATATAAATCTTGTTCAGAAGTTAAGTAATATAAATCTTGTTCAGAAGGTAAGAAATATAAATCTTGTTCAGAAGTTAAGGAATACAAATCTTGTTCAGAAGTTAAGAAATATAAATATTGTTCAGAAGTTAAGAAATATGAATCTTGTTCAGAAGTTAAGGAATATAAATCTTGTTCAGAAGTTAAGAAATATAAATCTTGTTCAGAAGTTAAGGAATATAAATCTTCTTCAGAAGTTAAGGAATATAAATCTTGTTCAGAAGTTAAGGAGTATAAATCTTGTTCAGAAGTTAAGTAATCTTGTTCAGAAATTAAATAATCTTGTTCAGAAATTAAGTAATCTTGTTCAGAAGTTAAGGAATATAAATCTTGTTCAGAAGTTAAGAAATATAAGTCTTGTTCAGAAGTTAAGGAATATAAATCTTCTTCAGAAGTTAAGTAATCTTGTTCAGAAGTAATCTTGTTCAGAAGTTAAGGAATATAAATCTTGTTCAGAAGTTAAATAATATAAATCTTATTCAGAAGGTAAGAAATATAAATCTTGTTCAGAAGTTAAGGAATACAAATCTTGTTCAGAAGTTAAGAAATATAAATCTTGTTCAGAAGTTAAGAAATATGAATCTTGTTCAGAGGTTAAGGAATATAAATCTTGTTCAGAAGTTAAGAAATATAAATCTTGTTCAGAAGTTAAGGAATATAAATCTTGTTCAGAAGTTAAGAAATATAAATCTTGTTCAGAAGTTAAGAAATATGAATCTTGTCCAAAAGTTAAGGAGTACGAATCTTGTTCAGAAGTTAATGCGTACGAATCTTGTTTGGAAGCTAAGAAATATGAATCTTGTTCAGAAGTTAAGGAATATAAATCTTGTTCAGAAGTTAAGAAATATAAATCTTGTTCAGAAGTTAAGGAATATAAATCTTGTTCAGAAGTTAAGAAATATAAATCTTGTTCAGAAGTTAAGAAATATGAATCTTGTCCAAAAGTAAAGGAGTACGAATCTTGTTCAGAAGTTAATGCGTACGAATCTTGTTCGGAAGTTAAGAAATATAAATCTTGTTCAGAAGTTAAGTAATCTTGTTCGGAAGTTAAGAAATATGAATCTTGTTCAGAAGTTAAGTAATCGTGTTCAGAAGTTAAGGAATATGAATCTTGTTCAGAAGTTAAGGAATATAAATCCTGTTCAGAAGTTAAGGAATATAAATCTTCAGTAGTTAAGGAATATAAATCTTGTTCAGAAGTTACGTAATCTTGTTCAGAAGTTAAGTAATCTTGTTCAGAAGTTAAGTAATCTTGTTCAGAAGTTAAGGAATATAAATCTTGTTCAGAAGTTAAGGAATATAAATCTTGTTCAGAAGTTACGGAATATAAATCTTGTTCAGAAGTTAAGTAATCTTGTTCAGAAGTTAAAGAATACTAATCTTGTTCAGAAGTTAAGGAATATAAATCTTGTTCAGAAGTTAAGGAATATAAATCTTGTTCAGAAGTTACGGAATATAAATCTTGTTCAGAAAATAAGTAATCTTGTTCAGAAGTTAAGTAATCTTGTTCAGAAGTTAAGTAATCTTGTTCAGAAGTTAAGGAATATAAATCTTGTTCAGAAGTTAAGAAATATAAATCTTGTTCAGAAGTTAAGGAATATAAATCTTCTTCAGAAGTTAAGTAATCTTGTTCAGAAGTAATCTTGTTCAGAAGTTAAGTAATCTTGTTCAGAAGTTAAGGAATATAAATCTTCTTCAGAAGTTAAGTAATATAAATCTTGTTCAGAAGGTAAGAAATATAAATCTTGTTCAGAAGTTAAGGAATACAAATCTTGTTCAGAAGTTAAGAAATATAAATATTGTTCAGAAGTTAAGAAATATGAATCTTGTTCAGAAGTTAAGGAATATAAATCTTGTTCAGAAGTTAAGAAATATAAATCTTGTTCAGAAGTTAAGGAATATAAATCTTGTTCAGAAGTTAAGAAATATAAATCTTGTTCAGAAGTTAAGAAATATGAATCGTGTCCAAAGTTAAGGAGTACGAATCTTGTTCAGAAGTTAATGCGTACGAATCTTGTTCGGAAGTTAAGAAATATAAATCTTGTTCAGAAGTTAAGTAATCTTGTTCAGAAGTTAAGAAATATGAATCTTGTTCAGAAGATACCTTCGGAAATATGACCCTTCACCGTTAGGGTTAACGTGACCGCAGCTTGTCCCCGCACACTTTCTCTGATCATAAACATTGCAAAGGGGCGATATTATGAACTCAAAGGATTGATAAAATATGATGGTTATGAAATTATGACACATGCCGTAGCCAGGAAAGAAGAAAACGGAAAAGAACGGAAAGAAGAAAAAAATGGTTGACGAAGGGGACAGTAGACTGGAGGTTGCCATGTTGACCGGACACACTGCGTTTCGCTTCGAGTTAGAATTTTTTTTAAAATAAAGACTCGATGTTTGTCGGACGCCATTATTTTTGGCACAGCTCGAAACAGGGATGTGAATAGCTAATGTTTAGCTGTTTGAGAAAGCTCGAAACATGGCTGTGAATATGTTATGTTTAGCTGTTTGACAAAGCTCGAAACAGGGCTGTGAATAGGTTATGTTTAGCTGTTTGACAAAGCTCGAAACAGGGCTGTGATTAGGTTATGTTTAGTTGTTTGGCAAAGCTCGAAACAGGGCTGTGAATAGGTTATGTTTAGCTGTTTGACAAAGCTTGAAACATGATTGGGGTTAGGTTAATGCTGGATGTGGTCTACATATGGCAAACAACTCGGACAACATGGTGGAAGAAGTCTACTGTACCTAACTTATACCAAAAAATGTACAACTACTGGAACAGAAGAGTTCCTAGCCAGGAAGCTAAAATTATAGTAAAGTATACTGGCGAGTGTTTCACAACAAACATGACATTGTCCTACTTACCCAAGACAAAAATGTAGCGCCTCGGAGCAGGGGCAAGGCGGTGAACGCCACTGAAGTTCCCTCCGCACAAAGTTCTCAGCCTCATACTTCAAATGCTCGTGGATCACCATTATCACCGAACAAAAGTCGTAAACATCGGCCTCATTACTTCAGGAGTATCCTATGCTCGTCAGTAATCCATAGTCCTCTGCTGGTTTTGTCTTCTTTAGTCATTTCATCTTTGTTCTCAACTGCCACATATCGCCGTTCATCCATAAATGTTATTCACAGAATTTCGTAAATTGTCTACACAGTTCACAGTTATTAATTTTAAATACATACGCTCAATTATAATACACCTTCATCAAAACCAATACCTTCAGTAATGTGCAGGTGAACAGGTAAAGGTAGTCACATAGCAGATACTGCCACAGGGGGAGTGAAGTGTTAGAGACTTCATCATACTAGGTCCACATTTTTATGATGTGTGGTGGCCATTTCCTTTCCTCGCTGCCTTTGCCTTCTCTAACTCAAGAGCAGAGCCAGGTACTGTACCCAATTCCAGTTGGGTAGATTAGAGCGTGACAAACCCAGGTTTCCATCCCAGAACCTGGCGCATGTGCCGCGTGAAGAATGCGCTCTAACCTCTCAGCCAATCGAACGCTCTAATATGCACATAGCAGACCATAAAATATACGACGTTTACATGAAAGTTTACAAGTTTTCTGAAACTAAATGACCTGTGAACAGGCGGTAAATTAGTGAGCGCACACACACACGAGGAAAAGTAAGGTGGGAACTTATCAATACGGAACCTCAGGACAACTAAAACCACAACGACCACCAACCCACCCACAAATAGTTGTTGAGATAAACGATCGTTAACGCCAGCCGGTACTGTACTTTAGGAAGAAAAAAGTACAACATTTGGAACGTAACGTAATGAAAGCAACCAACCAACCACCCAATCACCTATGCACGTATATAATATTAACAGCAAATATTTTCACCACTGAAATATATACGTTCTGATGACATTTAAAACAACATTCTTTGGTTATTTCTTCTTCTTCTACTGACTATTGGCTCTTATGTAACATGCAGCCACAACTACAGCTGTTCCATTTGATGGAAACTTGCATCGAAGTATTATATGCTTTTGCAGTTGTGATTTCCGCAACAATTTATTTGACATGACGAGGTTACAGCCCCATGCGAGTAGCTATTCATACTTCATCAATTACCAGATAGGTTAGCCCCGCGTGTAGTACCCGGGCGTTTCTGAAGAGACAAAGACAGAATATGACTACTGTACAAGGCGTTTAATAGGAGGTTGTGTATGGGGGGTTGGCAACCTCATCACGGAAAGCATATTGTAACAGAAACCATCGCTGTAACAGCATGTGTCTGGTGCAGACTTACTCCAAGAGGATATGCTGCACTAGTGGGGCTCCACGCTCCGACAGCAGAGCAAAGAAAATTACGATGAAATAACTGGTTATCTCAAAATCAATAATATCTATAATTTGTAAACTGGGGAGGCAGGAGATATACATGAACTACTGAAGTGTCTGGATGATGGCAATGCACGTCGTGGGCAGTACGGCACTCAACAACAATAAAGAATTTAAAAAAATAACTCAGAGTACTCTCTATGTTGTCATAAAACTGTCTATGAACAATACTAATATGATGCACAATGCAGGCTCCAAACGTTTTAAAACTAATTCTGCCCGCTTTTCCCAGGGCAGTGGAATAGGAGTCTTTGAGTGGGTCGTTTTTTTTCCCGGACTCAGAATTTGATGCCACGTGACTAGTAAAAAAACTGCTGTCAGAAGTCGGAGTCGGACTTCAAAATTTCAGGAGAAATATTTTGGCCGACTCCACAAAACTGGTTTCTTCCCATAATCCTTCACAAACAACGATATTAAACAATTAACTAGACCATGGACATAATTCACAAGCTGGTGGATCATGCTGAAGCAATACACGTCGGTGAGGATGATGAAATTATTACTATTATTTATTATTATTATCATCATCAACATTATTAGTAGATTCGTTTCTCCTATAGTACGGTATACGTGGTCCTAAAAACCACAGTGCTGTGGAATTTAGCGCAATAAAAATAATAGGGCTTATGGGAGAAAATAGTGTTAGGGGCAGAGAACCAAAACCAGGACAGTCTCGTAAGTAACTCACTCACAAAAATAAAATAACAATTTCAATTAAAAAAATGTTCTCGCGATATCCCATGCTCTTTCGTTTCTTTCAAAACGTATTATCATTATTTCAAACTTCTTCTCAACACTTAAGTTTCCTTCCTTCGTTCACCACTTAGATCTTATAACCAGGATGCTTACTCATGTTTGGGATGCTGTATTAAATACCTTTTATCAAGAAAAGAACACGAACTCGGGAGAACAACGAGACTCACACTGGCAGGGCATGGGGTGTGTCTGTGTATGTGTTTTGTATTCTTCCACGCGTCATTACGTTCAGCTGGGTGGTGTTTTTCGCATTCGCGTGGTGTTAATTGGTAGCGCCAAACATAGTCATCTCGTGAAAAATCGCGTATGAGCTAACACAATTTCGCGTTTTGGTGATTTATTTCCCTATTTATCTACCGCGTATGAGCTAATTCGCGCGTGACAAACGTGTGTTGTAACAGAAAAGATTACGTTTCTATTGTTCGGTTACATGATATTCAAGCGCTTGCGTTCTTAGATGCAAAAAGTACTTATGTTCTATTTCATCCTGACATACACTCACAAATTTCCTGTACCCATATCTTTCTTACTCATTTCTGTATTTTCCGTCCCCCCACATCTCAAGAGCCCTTTGATCTCGTATGCTAAACTTGTTCCACACAGACATTATGTATTTCTCTGTCAGTCTCCATTGGTTCATCATATTCTGTATAAACATTTATAACACATAAGGAAGGGAAACCCGAGGCCTGTTCAGGGTTCAAATTCTGGGTAAGCCACTCATGTATGCTGTTTTTCTGTTGTCTAGTGTTCTACTTCTTTATTTCCTACGAGTGCCTGATAACATACCTTTATGTTTGTCTCATATTAATTCATCATATTCTGGCGTCTAAGATTGTTGGACGAGAAAGTGTTGGTTATCCCATACTGTGTAATATAGTTCTCTGTTCTGATCTTATAGAATAGAAGGATTGAAATGGTATGACTAGGTCATCAATGCGGAACTGATGACAAGAAACAGACAAGTGCCAGTTTAAAAAAAAAAAATGTACAAAAATGAAACTTACAAGAATTTGAAGGACGACGCCTATGACGAACACAAGTGCAATGTGGAAAAATATCGTGAGAAATAATTCAACGAAAAACATCAACATCAAAACACAACAAGAAACGATGGAGATTGGTAGGATAGATAAGTCACGCATACAAAAACATGCCAACACATAACCCTTGGAACTGATGACAAAAACCAGACAAGTGCCACTGCAGCAAGACATGAGAAGACGACGCTGGCGATGATACAGATTGAGGAAACCTGTTGACAAGATAGTCCTTGTTCTGGAATGGCCAGGGTAAGAGAGAAAGAGGCAGACCTAACATTACAAGGAGAAGAGAGCTGGAGACAGAAGTTGTCGTGAATTATTCTAATCCCCATATATAAATTAAAACGTAAATGTAAAGCCTAACAAATAAATTTAATAAAAGGAAAGAAGAATGGTAAAGAACAGTGCTGTCACAATGACTGTACTCGAAATCCCCCTTGTTTTCTACTTCGTCGGCAAATTGTAACGCTTTCACGTTGATAGTAAAAGCCTACTGTGTCGCTGCACGCTTTCTTCAATGAAACGTGTACTGTATTTCTTGGAAAAACCTTGAGATACGCAAGCTGATCAATGACCTAGATTTAATATTTCATTCATTCCATACACGGCGTAACTAAAAGACAGATGGACTAAAGGATAGAGAGAAGGGAGAGGCAGAAAGCAGGGACACATGCAACACTAAACACGCGTCGCGCGATACACAATTGCTGCCATCACGCGTGTAAGGCCACATGCACTAACTTTATTTCAAATCGACAGTGATAAAATTCACTACCCATACCAGAGTTAGGTTTTAAAATCCTGAAAAACGCTTATTGGGAATTATGACATTATACCGGTTTACGTTTGAAAACATGACAGTACCCAGACATCCTCAAGTTTGGAAGTGAGAAGGTAGTAACAGCACGACTATCCTAGAAGAAAATGCATATTGGCTCCATTAAATTCGTATATTTGGGTTCCTTAGGGTTTGCTGACAAAGAATATGTAAAACGTTACGCAAATAGTCTAGGAATTACCAAGTTATGGCCAAAATAAAATAGTGGGGGTGCCTGACAGCATGAAATCATTTCTGCTCATAAAAATTTTTTTATAACGTGTTTGAAAAAACATTACGTTACGGAAATAGCCTACCATGTTAACTCCTATTTGATTGGAGCGCAACAAATGTAAGACTAAACACGATTGGTCGGGCTATAAATACTATCTTGTGTTGTCAGGGGAAACGTGAAAAGGGGTGCTTTTTTGAAAAGATGTGTAGACATGGTTTGATTGGGTAGAGCTGCGAATATACTCAATTCAGAGCGTCTGTTCCTTGCCACATCTTGTAATAAACCTACTAAGAAGCAGTGCGTTGAGCACCAGTGTATATTTTTTATAAAATAAAGCCTGGGACATCGGCAGATCGGAGTTGTGCTATATTCATTGCCAGTCAAAGAAACTGTTTATTATTTCCATGAATTGTGGTAAGCTTGAAATATTCAATATCTTTTAATGAAAATTGAATGTAAATTGATAATTTATGTCTGTATATATGTGTAGTTCAGTAGCGAACATGATGTAAAGCCTATAGTGCTCCAGCCTGAACAGAAGGTGTCGGAGGAAAGTAAAACTGCATGGAATGGCCAAACAGTACACTGACACCTAGATTATTGACTAGAAAGAAATAATGCTGGAATTGCAGAGGCGTAGTAACCATTAGGGAGGGAAATACTGGTATAAAGTATTTCAGATGAAGCTGACAGTTGGCCTAACGCTCTGAACTCAATGTTTGTGATGTATTGTGCTCAGTGTAGAAATAGAGTATAAATTAGTTCTGACGTAGAAGGTACAACCTTCTTGTTTCAGGGACCGTGGTCTTAAAGTTATTGAGCAGCACCTGGTCAGAGCTTTGCTGAAGCCAGAGGCGGACAGCATACTCCTTGGTCCATATAGCAACCAGTGGGGTGGCTCCAGAACTCATTAAAGTAATCGAGCAGAGGAGTCTTTTACTGCAGTCATCACGAAAGATAAGAGAGTGTGGCCATGGAGCTCAACATTATGTACCCCCATCTTAAAATGACATTGTAAAATAAAATTAAGAGGGGAATTTAATTGTTTTAATACCTGGAACTGAGAACATCTCCAATACTAGTTCCAATAGAAACAAACTATTGAAGTCATGATGACAAATACCAACAGAGCTTGAACAAAACAAAACCAGTATTACCTCATATTACTACTACACAACTGACACACATAGGATACTATTAATAATATATGTCACTACAAGATTCATATTAATAAATTCTGTACATATAACTTGTAATTAAAATTGATTGTGATTCCTGGTTCCCTTTGTATTTGAATCAGGACACATATACATTCATGACAGCACTGAATACATATTGTTATTTGAAAAGTTATCAGTGACTCCTTTAAGATATACTCGTACAGTGTTTGATGTATGTGAGTGTCACAGTGTTGTCAAGTGTGGTGGAATAAATTAAATTGTTTATCTGTCTGTTGTTGTTATGACTTACACTTCATCATACACATACCCTAGACATATAACGTAGTCATCACACTATTCCAGAATAATTCTGACTGAGGTATACATATGTGGCAGCAAGTAAGGTTATCTATAATACACTACTCTTATTAGATATAGATACCTTCACAGCTGATCTCAGTCAGTACACTAAGTCCCCTATAAATATTTATAACATCCCACTTCACCACAGAAGTGAAAAAGATGAAGAAGGCGTGAAAAGAACGTGAGCTGATGACACGTGACAGGATGACGTGGCAGGTGTTAGTTGAAGGCCTACGCTCGTTGAGGACTAAAGGGTATTGATTTATTGACTGATTGATTTTGTTCTTATATTCCTGTAGTCAGTTCCGATATATTTGGTTGGCCAATCTATTCTATATCATGCCAAAATGTCGCACTTAAAAATTTTACTTTCAAATCCGCCTCATGTTCACGTAATGGACAAAACCAGAGTGATGAATCAGTTCAGCAAATTGTACGAGGGGCGTTCAGAAAGTAATGCACCACATCGTTTTTCTCAGGAGCTGTTTACTCAAAAAGCATGAAATTTATACACAATATACATGGATATGTCATGTAAACATCGGTATTATTCAACATAATCCCCATCAACTTGTATGGCTTTATGCCAGCGCGAAACAAGTGCATGTATTCCTAGCCCGTACCAGATTTTGTCTTGATTATGTAGCCATTTCTTCGCTGCATGAATCACTCCTTCATTGTCTTCAAACTTTGTCCCACGGAGTGCATCTTTAAGTGGACCAAATAGATGAAAATCAGAGGGTGCCAAATCGGGACTATATGGTGGATGGGGTAGTACAGTCTAACCCAATTTGGTGACTGCTTCCCGTGTTGCCAGACTTGTGTGAGGTCGCGCATTGTCGTGAAGGAGAAGCAGGTCTGCTGGATTCTTGTGGGGCCGAACTCTGCAAAAACGTTTATTGAGTTTTTTCAATGTCTTAATGTAAGCTTGCGAATTGATTGTCTCTCCTCTTGGCATAACGTCCACAAGAATCACACCTTCAATGTCCCAAAAGACAGTGATCATGACCTTTCCAGCTGAAGGAATTGTCTTGAATTTCTTTCTTCGTGGTGATTGCGGATGATGCCACTCCATTGACTGTCTTTTTGTCTCAGGTTCAAAATGATGTGCCCAGGTTTCGTCACCTGTAACGATCTTAGCCAAAAAGTTCTCTCCATCAGCATTGAAACGCTCCAACAATTCAGAAGAAATTGCTTTCCTTTACAATCGGTGGCCATTTGTGAGGCTTCGAGGAACCCATCTTGCGCAAACCTTAGAAAATCCGAGTTTTTATAACTGCATTTGCACTACCAATGCTGACTGACAGCTGTAAGGCCAATTGTTGAGTAGTGATTCACCTATCAGTAAGAATAATGCCCTCAGCGCATTTCAACATTTCTGCGTTGGTGGCTGTGGCAGGACGTCTACAGCGCGGCCGATCAAGCAGCTCCGTATCTCCACTTCCTGATTCTTTGATTCTCTGAACCCAGCGACTGACTGTACTCCTGTCGACTGCAAAACGTCCATACACATCACATAGACGCTTGTGAATGTTCACAACAGTTTCCTTCTCTGCAACGAGAAATTCTATCGCAATTCGCTGCTTATAACGCAAGTTGCTAACACGCTCCATTTCAACGGTTTAGGGCAGCCGTATTATTTGGCCGATTGCGGTGCAATTTAATGCACACAATTGGCACATGCCATATTTGAAGTGTGCAAAATTTCATGCTTCTATCTTCATTATTAGCTGAGAAAAACGATGTGGTGCATTACTTTCTGAACGCCCCTCGTATTATACATTTCCGTCCTTCTCAGGAATATGGAGCTTATATTAGTTGCCACTACGGGCTATAACTATAGCGCTTTCTGCTTTTAGCGCCCAAGGACGACCAAAAGGCAGATGGACAGACACTACTACATAAATCTTACAATAACACGTGCTCAGAACAGCCAATGCCACACACTCGGTTAAAATTTTTTTAAAACCAAAAATGATACTCATCACAACGTTTCATGGTACGAACGGGGACCTAAGACGCAAGAGGACAGTCAAACGCTGGGTCCGCCTGTGACAGGACAAGACTATTCTCAGTGCGGTGTTGCAGGCAGGACGCACTTATCAGTAAGGAACACTGTACAGTGCCCCCTACCTGACGGTACCGCTCACTGTACAGTGAACCTTACCTGCTAGGTAGGAAACACTGAACTTGGGTAGGAATGACTTAACATTTTAAAGGTAAAAAAAAATCGGAAACCCATATATAAATATAATTAATGCTGTATTGTATGTATTGAGAAATGGACGTGTCAGTAAAACCAAGGCAATTATACATGATAATTACGGTTTTTCTTCTACTTGGCAGTGTATAAATAAAGAGTATTAATAAAGTAAAACTGGTTAGATAACATTCCTTCGAAACATAGATCTGACCAACGAAAATCAGTATTCGTCTAATCTGTTAAAACTATGTATATTGCTTATTTAGTAACTACTATTACCAAAAGAGCATTAAATACTATTTTTTTACCTTAATATAAAAAGTCAAATAATTTATAACGTCATCTGCTCGCATTGTGAAATAAACCTTCTCTTTGGTCAGAACGTACTTAATCGCGTGCAGGCAAAGACAGAAGCATATTTTTTTCGTCCGTAATAAGTTTAATTGTAATCGAGTTCAAGTTGTTGTAGATAAGTAACTGTTTTGAATTACGATTCAAGAGCACATTTTAAAAAAACACGAATCTTTATGAAAGCTTTTAAAAGAGTCATATTTCGTTTAATGTTGACAATTTTCACATCTGATTTTCAGTGATCTTCATATTAATTTTTTTCACAACGTTTCATTTATAAAAATTAGTTCAGTTTACTTAATGTTAATATACAATACAATACAAAACAATATTAATTTGTAAAAAGAAAATAAATAACTCGTAGCTTTGTTAACATTTCAAAATAGATATATTTATCACTTTATTAGACGTCAATGACGGTTACATGTGCCAGTAAATCCAAGGCAATAATACATGATAAATTCTTTTGTTCTACTTGGTAAGGCATCTGCTGGGTATAAATAAAGAGTATTAATAAAGTTTTATTGGGAATCTAATCTTAACTTGCCTGCTGGTGTGAGGCATTTATGAGTGTTAACGTGAAGCATTCACGGTAATGGGCAGTTATGATGCAACAACTAGCGAAGGAGTCTACAATCCTTTCTATTATCACGTATAACCTAATTAACATGCAGAGTATGGCAAAATCCCACAGAGGGCTGTTATGTTTAGCCGCGGCTTTGTAAGACGTTCAAATAAAGAAACGAGCATTGAATGACATGAGAATTATTGAACTCTAGAAGAAAGTTGAGTGTAAAATTTAAAGTAATTGCAACACATTTCAAATTGTGGGAAGAGCCCTATTCGTGATCAGAAGCAACTGAAACTTTCCCACATTATGTAAAAATAAACTTACTTTAAAATGAAAGTGGTTAACGCCTAAAACAGTTTTCCATAATGAATTATACATATTGATAAGTGCAACTTGTTTTTTTTTTTCAATTGTTCAGCACTCAGTACTGTATAAATTGCATGCATGTTTAACGATCACTGACCAATTCAATTAAGTGCATGTCATAGCGCTTTCATTTATTCACATTTTCATATATAACACTGTACGTTATCATTGTAAATAAAGTTATTTAATGGAAAACCAGTAACGGTAGTCATGTCTCAAAACAGCTCGTAAAAATGTGGTTCTTGAACACGTATACTAAGATTTAACTTCTGCCACTCTTGATATTTCGTCTCAGTACGATGCCTATTAATAATTAAATGAAGCTTATTTCATGTCTTTTCTTTAACGGAGACAAGTCTGTTTGTATACACATTGTGATATAACAACGAAGATCTTTCGTACATATTTTAGTTCAACAATTATAATTAATAACAAATCAGAGGTAAAATTATATGTAATATTTATTTATTTATAGATTTATTAAGCGTCCAAACTGACAGATTGGTTAGAGCGCTGATCTCTCCCAGCAAAGGCGCCGGGTTCAAGTCGTGGTATCGACACGCTCCAGTCTATCCAGCTCTAATTGGGTACCTGACTTTGCTCGTGAGTTAGGGAAGAAAAAGGCAGCGAGAAAGGGAACTAGTCACCTCAACTCTCGATGCTGGACCTAGTCTGGGCAAGTCTCTAACACTTCACTCCACTACGGTAGTATCTGCAATGGGACCAACCTTACCTTATATTTATTATTGACTGCCCAAGATATGATCCCACTACACGCACCATACCGCACTACACGCACCATACCGATACCTGTTTGGAATGAACTCTGAAATAATAATTTCCCACCATATACACTTGTATTTTAGACGAAATTAGAAAAATTTCATAAAATTTGTTTACACACTATAAATGAATACCATATAAAACAAACATAAAAACATATTTGCTCTTTATCTCTCCAGTATTTTGCCCTACAAAGGAAGGAACGGTGGAAATATCTGCTTAATGGATTATAATAACTACAACGCAGTGCGATATACCTATTTATTTATTTTTTTGAGGCAAGAATTACTGTACAGTGCTTCGTGCCTGAGTTAAGTGCCTGTTAACTAGGTAGGAATCACTTGTCCAGTGCTCCCTACTTGACGGTAACATGCACTGTACAGTGCGTGTTGCCGGTTCAGTGCTTCCTGCCTCCTACACCGACAGTGCACACCCACACAAAATTAATAAATAAATAAAATTCACAAAAAAATAACAATAACAACAACATTAGGATGACACTTGGAAGACATAACCTTGGTGGATCCGCCGTCATAGATCGTCAAGAAGATTAAAATGACTTGTCTGACGGAGGAAAACTTCTGATGAACAGTTTACCGCATGGTGTAATGTTCTGGATATAATTACCTACCACTGCACTTATGTAAAATCGTGTACATAATTTCTCCAGCACGCTGGGCCTGCACGTAAACGGCGCATTGTGGAAACTAATACCAGCCAAGTAGGAGAGGTTTTATTCTCATGCCAACTGTTGCCATTTCTACACACGCTATTTATTTGAGTGTACTAGAGGAATATGATGCAGGAAAAAATGATCATCTATGTGTCCACAGTGTGAATGCTAAAGCCCCCGGTGGGTTGTGTGTGATTTTGTATGACACAGACGGCGGGGGTAAATGGAATGCAGAAACGTTTCAAAGCCTTCTCCTCAAAAGCAAATAAACATTCCTTCATTACCCACCAACGCCCTATGGAGAGTATGAGACCAGACAATTTACGCCAACCCTTTCCTGCAAAGTGCCATCCGTTCACAGTCTTACGTAAGTCTACTTCTTTCACGTCTGCCTCAAGTTTCTTTCCCCACCGCGGGTTTTTTTGGTATCCCTCAATTTCTCCTACACCAGAGATCCCAGAGCAAGAGTGTCTTTTTCTCACCTTTCCTCGTGTATTTCTTTAGTTCTTTCCAAGAGTTCCCCGTTGGTGACTTCCCTTCTGCGCATGCGCGCATTTACGAAAGTCTGAAACTTGTTGCCTGTGGTTTTATTACACTCCATGTTTTAGATAGGGACGTGTGACAAAACGTCTGTACGTGTTCTTTTGGTGGCTCTCTCCCACCTTTAGCCACTCCGGCAGTATCCCTTTTTTTCTTCATTTTTCTCTTTCTCCCATTCAATCGCTTTTATTTGGCATAAATCATGCCTTTTCATTCTTTTAACTCTCTATGTTGGATAAGTAGAGTGAAGTCTCTAGGGAATCCCCTAGGGAAGCATCTGCTATGGGACTACCTTTATCTTTTTACACGCAGACGTGTGTACGTCACGCCAGGTGAACTGTAGTATTATCAGGTGATTTGACAGGCCAATGGATTACGCGGTTATCGCTTGAGTCGCCTTTGAAAGAGACAGGCTTGTGTTGACACAACGGGGTATTGCCCGATCGTTAAATAGAACCAAAGACGGTTTGTCCAGACGGTCGGCGGTTATATCTGTCTGTCTGGCGCACTAACAGGCGTTTTATTTAGATTATCGCATCCGCTGGCCCCTGTCTGTCTGGGTAGTCAATCTTGGCGGAAGGCATTAGCCAAGATAGTTCACATATTTGTGTGTGAAGTTGCATAAAGATGTCGGCGGAAATATTACGGTCATATTAGCACGAGGTCGCGCGTTTGAAATTTAAAATGTAATATTTTCAAATACGCGAGGGATTTTAAAAAAATTTTAACACCCCCACCCACATGGTGCAAAAGAGCTTACGATTGGATTGAAGTGAGAGCCGGAACATGCTTTGGTTCTCATTGGCAAGTTTGACGTAAGGTACAATCTGTGATTTGAACTGAGCAGTGGGAGATATAATCTAGCAAAATCAGAGACACAGAACTCAGAGACTGCATCGCATCGTCAAGGGAACAACTCCCAGAAGCCAATGAGACACCGGACTTAGAATTCCTATATTATAAGTGACAGATCGAAGTATTTGGGAAACTTAAAACCTTAAACAGTAAGCCCACCTTTATAAATACAAACTCTGAAAAACTTAAGGGACCAGGAGTTTAAATATTAGGACTGGATACCTAAGGAATTTGATCACCCGTCATAAGAGAAACTTTCCCAGACCAAGTGTTTCGCAGATTCACCTGTCATAAAGGGAATTCAAAATTTCCAGAACAAGTGATTCGAGAGCATATAACCTAAATTGCTTGTGTCCATTCTAAACTGTGCGAGGAGATTGTGTATAACCCCATTGGCGTAAGTTGTGAACATTTCTTTTACAAATGTGAAACTGACATGTTTTTCTTGCTAAGTGGTTATGTATGGGCTGGCAACCTCAACATATGAAAATATTATATTCATGAACTACTACAGCAAGCGCTGGTGATTTATTCTGGCTAGTCGTGCGGAAAACCGACAGCAGAGGTGACCCCAGACTCCGAATGGAGCAGGGATGACTGATGATTACATCGCATGTGCCTAAAGTGTATAATATTTTGTGAGATATATGCATTTTGTTAACTGTAACGCAGGCAACTCATTATTCGCACCGTCCAGACACATTTTCCCAGTTTAATACTGTAAAGGGCAATTTTTACTATCTTGCAATATAATACATTTATATTCTTATTATGTTCGCAAATATTTTGTAAGCAAAGTATTTCCTTTTTAAGTGCTTAAGGAGAAGTCATTTTTGGGTTGCTTCCCTTGAAAATAGTTCTGTCATCTTCGATCGGACTCCGCAGACGACTCTAGGCCTACTGCGATTTATTCTGTGGCTGGGTAGGAATAGATTGTTCTTGCTTCAGTATATCTATGGCCTGAATTTATACGTAGTGTTTGTATGAGTAGGACGAGTCTGTCTTATATATGGATATCTTTGCATTTCTAAGTCGAACTAATTTGGTTGTCGCTAGAAAAGGTCAAAGGCTATGCAGCGGAAGTATCGCTAGCAAAGGGGGTGATCCATGGCTGTCATCCTGTGAGGATGCCGAGTTTTGTTGTAGCAGGCTTTTTGCCGAAATAGTGATCTTTATATGGATGGGGAAAAGTGATAATCATTTAGACATGTTGTATGTACTTTACCCCAGTGTTTATTCTCTTTTGCCAAGGAATGGCAAAGTTATATTTCCCATAAAAAGGTAAAACCACAATTTATTATGAACTTGGGCTTCGCCATCGTTGTTGATAAGCAGATGCACAGTGGTACTTTTAAAAAGAATATCCATTCAAAGGAAGAAGACATTCCTATGTATCAGCACTGGATTGTATGATATTATTCAATTACCTCTATGAGAGAACCTATGAAGAAATGAGGACATTTAATGAATGACTAATTTTGGTCTATATTCTATAGTGAGTGAAGCTCACGAGAGAGAGAACAGCCATGTTGAAATTCATATACTTTGTATTTATCGAGTGAGAAAAAGGGATGCCTGTACTATCGCTCGATGAACCAAGAGATCACTGCTACATGTGAGAACCCATGTCTGGGATTCCTATATTATGAAATATATATATATATATTGAACTTTACGTGAAGGAATATTCGCTAGACGAGGTTAGGTCTAGGAGCCTTCCTATGTATTGGTTATGGTCTGACGTGCCCAGTCAGTAAAGCCAGATGATTTACATGATGGAACGCTGAATGCTTATTTACGAATGCTCCATTATGATATTTGCCAAGCATGAATGCTAACTTAAGATGATATTCCTGTGATCAACATTATGCTGTCTATGTCGACATTTGTTCCTGTAACCATACACGTACTGTCCAAGTGTGCGTCACATTAAATGTTATAAAAAGACCACCGTAGTTCCAGTACTTCTTGAATTCGAACAGTGTGAGTATGAGTGATGTACTACCAACCTGTCAACTCTATCGAATCATTCTACCATTCGCGTACTGACATTCAGATACACACTCATTGTTTACACTCACATTCTTGTCGGAGCCTCATCACGTTCCAGGACAAGATGACCTGTATGACCAAAACTGTGCTGGGTTTGATGAGTTGACAATCGTTACACTTTACTACACCAGTCCCAACATCTACATTTATCCACTGGTGGACATTCACATCATTTAGCAAATAAAGCATGATTCAACAACTAGTAGCCAGTATGAGTTAACAACTACATACAAAAAGAGTTTAACAACTGGTGGCCAGCTTCCTGGGTCAACCTGCACAGTGACCATATTGAGAAGTAAACTACTGAGACCAGACGTTCCTTGGGGTCTGTTACGACACACAAATACATCAACAGTACAACTCTACAGTGATGTCAGCGTGACCTGTCCTGTCGAGAGTATGCAGTAACTAGGTCAGGGTTTGTTGACATTTGGTTCATTGGACATTTGCCATACAACTGACAGTGTTACACAGCGAGCTTGGTTGAAACATAGAACATTACACATCAGGACTGGAGAATATTTGACAGTGTTTGCGAAAGGAAATGTTATTGAACTGAGAAGTCCTACATTGATTGTTATCATTCAAATCAACGATGGAGCTTCTATTTCTGTGTTGAATTTAAAATAATTAGACCAGAAGTATTTGTTTAATAAAGTACCACAGTACTGTACTATTAGGCAGTGTAACTGAGCCTTCATTCCAACACATTCTTTCTGCAACACTCTATTTACATCATATTGCCATACTATTTATGCATTTATGTATTTATGTTTAACTATTTATATGTGATATTTGTTTGTATCCAGCGGGTTGTTGTTTCGGTTGGGCGGTGTCACACAGCAGAGTATCCCACGTAATAGAGGGTCTGATGTGTGCGTTTCTATAGGTGCAATTTTCTTCATTGAAAATTTGCTGCGACAGCTGTTGCTATTAGTGTTAGCTGTGAAGTCTGTACTCATTGTTGTTTTTGTAATATTCCTCTGTTCTTTAGTTTGTTTTGATTTGTTTGTAATTTGTTGGTCTACCCTATTCTATCTTTCAGTTCTATTCTCAATTTATATTTATATACTGTGGCGTTATTTGTATTTGTTATCCTCTTGCGGTTTATCTTTTATTGTTTTTCCAATTTTATTTATTTCATTTCCGCAAATGTTTTCATGTTTTTCTGTATAACTGTTTTGTTTTGTGCCTGATCGACATACACTATTTAAAATATAGTTGATCATATAAATTGATGTACAAGAATCAACTGATAGTTAATTACTATTACTAAAGGTACACAGTTGATGATATAAAACACTATTTCTGGTGCACTGCACTTATATTATAGAGTGAACCAGCAACTTATAGCTGTTATTATATAAGGATTTATACAAGACCTTTGTAAGGCTTGTTTCCCACAGTGATTGGGATAGTTAAGTACTATTTTTCACAGGTTACAAAGTTATCATACAAAGTCTTTGATTAAGACTAAGAAAGTAAATAAATTTACTTTTGC
>JAMPIV010017984.1:0-12500 GCA_024509875.1 Oreohelix idahoensis
GCCTGAGAAGATTGCTCTAGATTATTTTTTCGAAAATGCTCCTCTGTCGGTTTCCGTTTTGTGGCCGGTAGTTCAGCCAGCGCATTGTGATAACGCTCAGACTTTTCCAAAATGTCTTCAAGTTTTTCTGCCCCCTGCTCAGCGAGAAATCTCCGGGTATCAGCAGACAAAGTGTTCTTTATTTGTTCCGTTAAAACAAATTCCTCAAGACCTTCATAGGTAGAGGGGAGCTGCGAGAGCTCTAGGCACTTTGTCAGATATCCCTTCAACCGAGACGAGAACTGCTGAAAAGTTTCAGAATTCTCTTTTCTGCTGTTGCGAAACAGTTGCAAAAATTTGCGAGCGTTCATTTCAAAGCGCTCCATTAACGCTTTCTTCAACACATCGTAGTCGTCTTGTTGGCTACTTTCCAGCTTAGAATAAACATCATAAGCAGAACCTTTTAGGGCCTGGGAAAGTTTTATATTCCAACGCGACCTCTCTAAACCGTACAGAGTTGCAATTTTCTCAAATTTTTCTAGCCAAGTGTCAATCTTCTCATTAGGACAAGGGAAAGACTCTAGCGGAAAAGACATAGCAGAGAGATGAGTAGATTGAGTACTAGCAGGATCAGTTAAGGAAGAATGAGAAGACTCTCCATTGCTGGAGGCAGAGGCAGCACCACGACTTTGGAATTCTAGAGTTTTAAGAGCCAACTCATGCTGTCTCTCTTCCCTCTCCTTCTCATGCTGTCTCTCCCTCTCCTTCTCTCTTTCCTCATGCTGCATCCTGCGAATTTCCATTTCCTCATCCATCTTCTTCTGCTGTAAAAGACGGTCTTCCCTTTCCTTCTCTCTAGCTTCTGCTTCTTTCCTCTTGAGTTCTTCTTTTTCCTCTTTAGCTTCAGCTGCTTTCCTCTCCGCATCATATCTCTCAAGTTCGTCTCTGACAAAAGCTTTCACTTCCTCTCCTTCCAGTCCCTCCTCTCTCGCTTCGGCCCTGAGGAGTTGTCTAAGCTTTGCCCTCTCGGCCATATTATGTCAGTGACTGAGACTAGTGGAGAACGAAAATAGGAAAAAGGATACACTGGTTCCTACCACTTACGAGAAAAAAATTACCAAAAAATCAAAAGATGATATATTTAACCCTGGGATACCTCCTCCAAAAATAAAAATCTAACTATCGCTGCTATTAATCGGCAATAAAGCACCTAATGCAAAACACGACTACGCCAACTAAATGGTAGTTAAGATTACTTCTGAAAAATAAATTGCTACAGTGAAAACAAAATAATTATAGAGAAAAATAATCCCTTAATTTTTAATCCACTATCAAGTTTACCCCTGAAGACAGTTAGGGTGAGGGAGGCAATTAATCTGGACAAATAGTCCGAAACGCACTCCTTAACTTTAGTTCAAACACCTTCCTGCTTCAGAACCCTTGTGAATGTTATACACTCACAAAACTTTACCAGCGTTTAGTATTACAAAATCATTTATTAACATGTATTCCGACAAAATCAACCTGAAAACCAAATGTATAATGCTTCTTAATGCTGTGGAAAAAAACTTATCAGTTTGTGTGGTCAGCACGCTCGTAAACAGATCGTTAGTCTAGGGGATAAATTATTATAAAATAAAACTCACAAGACAATCACACTCTTACTCTATTACAGAATAAAGAATCTTAAGTACAAAATCCAGATAGACGAGTCCACGTTTGTCGTACTCGTCTTCCTATTCTAAGTTCAAAAATCCGTCGGACGAGACCACATTTGTCGTAGATTTTAGATAGGAGAATTAAGACTTGGGTTTGGTCCCTTCTGAATACTTTAGAATAGGTGATCGTCACAGTGTGAGATAGTAAAAGAAATAGATTCCACGAGTGAGATGATAGAATGTGATATAGATGCTGTCTCTGAAAGCGGAAAAAAAAGAATCTTCTCCCTCTCACCTATCTTCTACGACAACTTTACAGCGTCAGACAGTCTACACACAGATATATCTATTACCTATATTTCTATCTACTCACGGGCACGCACATACACGTGACGACAGTTAAACAAAACAGACGTGGGAATCTATAACAAAGGATTATATATATATATATATATATATATATATATATATATATATATATATATATATATATATATATTTATATATATATATATATATATATTTGAATTTGAACGAGCTGACCAACGCACTGATTTAGTTCAAGAGAGATTTTTATTATTATCATTAAAAAAATAAAATCTTCTCACAACACTAAAAATTTCATCAAGGAAAAACATATACAAATAGTCATAGAATTCAAGAAAAAATGCTACTAGGATGATAGCCCCGTGATGATATTAACTCTAGGTTTAGCCCCCAGCCCCGTTATGAGACAGATGATGGCCCAAAGAGTCACAAATACATATTGTTAGGGTCTAATATTGTCCCCCTTAGAAGGTATAGACTGACTTTGACAACAGTATCTATTCTAAAGGAACAATTAATACAACAAGCGAGTGTGTATTAACTAACGAACATCCTTCCGTCACTTTCACTCGGTTCATTCATCAGGGATCCCTGGCACACGTTCTTACCTATCAAAAACTTGATGTAGTTCACCGTCTGGCGCAACCGTAGGACACTTCTCTACAGTGAATCTGTATTCTTTGGATAAAGCGAATCCCAGCTCTACAATTACAGGTTTATTCCACTGTTTTTCGGGGAGCGTTCACTTCACCAGTTAAATTTTAGATTTACTGTTAATGTCACTTGAATCAGGTTTGATAAGCAAGTTTAAACGGGCACACAGAGTTCAGAAACACGAGGATTCCCTTAATTTGGAAAGAATGACCAGTGGACAACTTCTTTCAACAGATAGCCTGGTTTCACTATTCACTCTTCGACAAAAATGTCGGGAAAATGTTAATGTTATTGATTGTAATTTTTTTCGCCGCCAGTCAGCAATTTTACATTAGAGTTTATGAAAGAATTTAAGATCTGGCGCAAAGGCCCGTATTGATAATTTACAGTCTTTGAAACCCGTTAGTGGAATATAGTATTTCTGTCTAACTCTGTTGGCATATGCACTGTCAGGCCAGTGTTACTTGAAAAAAACCCACGTGCTTCAAAATAATGACTGTCTATTTCTTCACAAATATGAAACTCTTATTAAACGCTGGCAAGTTGGGTACCACCGCTTCACTATATAAAAATGGAAAGAACACATATCAAATAATTTACATATATGTACTCAATATAACTTACATTTTACACGACAAGCCTACAGCTTGACTTATATTTAAAACTTCCCGTGAAATAAGTTATATGAAAATCAATCACCAGGAATTAGGAATATCGTCGTATTCCGTCAATATTCACTGATGTCGCATCTAGCATTTATAAGTTAGTTATTAAAACAGTTTCGACTGAGTATTTAACAGTTAAATTAAACTCATTTCAGCTACTTGTTTAGTAAGCTAAAAATATGATTTATTTTGTATTTCCACTGCAACTCGTCGATTAAAGAAATAACAAACTATCAAAATATTTACTCTACACACAGAACTAGTTTAAAATGAAATCGGCGATTTAACACTTAATCACTTCACAAAATACTAGAGATCTATTATATATAATATTTACCTCAAACACAGAAGTACTAAGAACCTTAAACCACTTCGACCAAACTAAAGGCCATCTCTATTTACAGAGATTATTTAGAAATCGAACGAAGGTTGTTCTAGTCTAACTGCAAAGTTACTGAGTGAAATGAAATAGTTTCAAACGTGGGTTAATATTTTAAACCAGACAAAGGATGAACTATCTCCCCCGCCCCGATCTCTCCCCCTTCTCATAACAGCTACGTTTAACTTAGAGGCGTGTCGTAACTGCCCCCAGTGTGATTACGCACCTGCGTTAACAAACTGACCGGGAAAAGCGCGTGTCAGTAGCAAATCTCAGACAACCGTCTGAAACTGCGACTATAAGGTGTAAATATTCGCTCCTACTTAAGCGTTACTCGTTGTTGGCCGGTGAAAATGCAGACGGATGTCGGCTCTCTCCTAGCATTCTCACGCGTTTACGTCGAGAATCTAACTCAGGAGTGTCGTGTCATCTGAAGGTGCAAACCCAAGTCGGCTCGATGTCTGAGATGGACTGCAACTAAATCGCACTTCACGTCTGACTGACATCTATGTACTAAAATTACGTATCCCAGTATGAGAAAAACACAAGGTAAAGTTTGAGGTTACTGAAGAAAATATTTTTCGCAAAACAAGTGATGCGAAAAATACAGGAAAAAAAACAAGTAGGGAAAGATAATAAAATAAAGGATGCGGGTGAGAGAATAGGAAGAAGATGTAGGCAATTTAATGATATAAAGACCTACGTGACAGCAACAAACTTGCATAAAGATAAATACAAGTGGGTGCACATAATGAAAAGAATCACTCGTTCCTGCTTTCTCTCTATTTATTCAGCAGTGGCCACTGGCGTACTTTCTTACCTACAACTTGATGACTTTCACCCTCAGGCAAAAACTTTAGGACACACACACTCAGTGAATCCGTGTTCTTTTTTTTTTATAAAGAGAACCCCAGCTCTGCAGATACAGGTTTCATCCAATGTTCCGGGGAGCGTTTACTTTTCAATGATATTTTAGGATTACTGGATTTGTCACTTGAATAAGTTCAGATAAGAAATTTTAAATGGGCTCACAAGGTCAGAATCTCGAGGTTTCCATTACTTAGGAAATGACAGGTTGGTAACTTATCTCAATATAAAATTATTGTCACACCACCATTTAGTCAAACGTCGGAAATGTTATTGTTTGTAATTTCTCTCGCCACAGGGGCTGAATTTACATGAGATTTAAGGAAGAAATATAATCTGGCTCGATAGGCCCAGTTACTGCATTTAGTCTTAAAGTTCGTGAGATAAGTACTCTGTCTATTTCTGGATGCAAACACTATGCCAGACAGGTTTTGACTTGGAAACCCACGTAATTAAGTCCTAAAATGTTTCTTCTACGATTATTCTCATAGGTACTGAAAAACCGCTGGTAGATGTTGGGCTTGACCCAAACACTGTATAAAGAAAAAGAAACATACACAATACTTAAGCATAATATTATACACACATCCTATCCTACCCTCGCGTAAAATATAATATATTTTATTCACTTCGGTTATTAAATTAAATTATAAACTACAAGCTTATGACTTGTCTCATCGTTTAAAACTTCCGTGAAATAAATCCTAGTCATTAAAAGAATTAATCATCATGAATTAGAAATACATAAGTATCTCGTCAATACTCAATGATGAATCAGTGCATTTACTTAAATGGTTAAATTATTCTCTGACTGGTTACTAGCAATTAAATTCTTCTTCTTCTTCCTCGTTCGCCCTGAAAAGGACGGTGGTTGCGTTGTGTCTGTTTACGCCGTAGCTGTGATATCTGCACCTTTCGGTCGACACATCCGACTTCAGCACGGCATTTTTTAAGGACCGGGTTTGCCTTCCCATTGCGATCCGTACTCGCTCAGCCAGACTGCACTGTTGCAGACTGTTTCCAGGACCACCACGTGGAGGTGGAGTACGGTCTTGACCAGCTCTGGTTCGCTGATCCTGGTGCAAGCAGTCCAGCTATGGGTCGCTGACTGTATTCTCTATTGCTGCATCTTTGGGTCCCATGCAATTAAATTAAATTTATTAATAGCTGAATGAGTTTTAGCTAGGAATTATAATTTATTTTGCTATCCACTGTAACACAATAAACTAGAGAAATATAACTACTTTCTATTCTAGAAAATCACTCTGCACAAAAGAAACTAGTCAATATATAGACGATAGTGAAATCTATTACCGCAACACAGGACTACTTAAGACTATTCTCCAATGCAAACTGAGATTTTACTTAATAAAGCAATCTAAGAACGAAGCTAGAATGTGTCTAGAGAAACTGCGGAGTCTGAATGAATAAAGTTAGATTATTGTTGTTCGGGTCGGTGCGAGTGTGACAAGAGAGTGATATCACAATCACAACATAATCATCATCATCATCTCGCCCACCCTTCACACTCGCACCGACCCGAACAACAATAAAACTCTTGATTCTAGAGGCAGGGGCTATATTTATTTTTACAGCCCATTCAGTGACAAAGCAAACATTAAACAAATAAACTAGCGAACATCACAAAACCCAACAAAACAAAACACCCAACAGTGCCCGATGCTAATCTGAAGAAGCAAACAAAGCACAGAATAGTTAAAATCATAATATAATACTGAATGAGAAACACCACGCTCTCACCTGTCAAACTGTCCTACGCCGCCACCTGACACACTCAACTATCACACACACACAAACACTCATGTGTGTCATCCAATGCGACTAGTAAGGTGTTGTGCGTGGGGCTGGCAATCTCACCATGTAACACAGGTTGCTACGGAAACCACTACTGCAAGAGCACACACTCAGCTATCACACACACACACTCATGCATGTCGTCCAATGAGACTAGTAAGGTGCTGTGCGTGGGGCTGGCAATCTCACCATGTAACACACATTGCTACCGAAACACTACTGCCCTAGCATATGGATACTTAATATGGAGGCAAACCACACTGTTGGCCCCATGCTCCCTCAGGAGCGGAGAAGAGAAATATATACCTTGAAGTGAGCCCACGTGCTCTCACAACCATTCCTCACATAACCATAATTAAATAATCATAAAATGGACATAAAATAATATTCAACTATATGTACAACAAATACTCTCAATAACGGGAATAAACCACCACCTCACAACTGGTCTATCTCAATATTCGTTACTGCATTCGGAAGCATGTCGTATGTGACGACTGGTGCGCCTGGCAACAAGCGTGTCGTATATGACCACTGGTGCGACTGAGAATCTCATCACACGAAACACATCGTTAGCGCAACAAATCATTGCCATAGCATAAAAATGCTTCTTGTCGGCTTGTGATAGACACCAGTCACATTGGTGTTTCCATGCTCCGCCGGGAGCAACCAGAGAAACACATGTCTCAACAAAGGAGTGGCCTCGCGCTCTCCAGAAATCTAAATACATATTCTCACCTCACAGTAACCCATTAAATATATACAGTAGAATTATGATAAGTAGGCTATCGTGAAATACACTCAATTACTTTTACATTAATTAAAGAAATAAAATAATTACTCTTGACTTTAACAAAACTGGCATTAACACGAAAACTATCTCTTTCTTTCCTTTACTGGGGAAAATTATCTTAATCTGCTTCCCACCCACGTGTCAATTCACGCGATCTAAAACTGCGTAACATTAAGTGATAACTAAGAGTGTTACCGCAGACCCCTCGCGCCGCTTTTATACAATCACCACGTGGCTCTCCCTGTTGCCATCTTCCCAACTAGTTAATATTATCTAAATTGCAGTTTCTGATAACATTTCTGTCCAGTTTCATGTATAAAACACTCTCCTACTAAATTTGCCCGGTCTGATGGATGAAATACTTGATACTAAATTCTCACATCTGGATTTAGGCTTTGCGTGCCTAATAAAACCTATCAAACATTATTTTCACTCATGTATCATTTCAAGACTAAATTATAATGTCCTAAAAAGACATTTCCTTAGGAAACACATCTATCTATATCACTCAACATTAAAATAGCCACATCGATATTATTTCCGAATTAAATAAAACTAATCCTAATTTAAATTAACTCACGTGCTCAAGGCATTTACAGCTTGGCTCTGTCGTCTGTTCTCTCTGGCGGCTGTGGCAAAATAGGCCCGCTTGTAGTTAGCTATCTCTTTTTATAGGCACGAGGCTAATCACTCAACTACTGCGCGCTGGGCGTATTAATCTTGGCTACTTAAATATCACACGCGATTATCGCTTAGGAATAGCGAAAACACAAATAAAACCTACAGCTATTTAATATAACACAATTCTACACCACAACTTAATTTAAAGGCATTATTGTGGCCTCATTACATATCTTCTACTTCAGACTTTTCACAACCCAGAATGCTTCGCGCACATCGAAAATAATCTGCCCAAAAACAGGTAGGGGGCGGGCGTCTCCTTTTCGGCCCCATCACACATCTCCCTCCTGATTTTGTTGTCGTCCCGACAACATCACTACCTCTGGCGCTTCAGTCGACATCTCTTAGATCGTTGGTGCTGCGTTTGATTATTTCTCAGCGGCGATGTTTTGGGCTCAGATTCTGTATTCGGTACAACTCGGCTGGGGACCCTCTTGGTCGTTAGATCCCCAGTTGTACGTTGTCGGGCTGGCAGTTGCTGTGGTCTAGAAGACTCGCACACCTGTGCCGTATCGCTGCCTGCAGGTGACGTCTGCCTGTCAGTGCTTGTAGCTGTCGAATCTGTATAGGGATTGCTCCTGACGTGCTTGGCACTCGTTTTGCGTGGACGGTGGCCAACATTCCCCACTATCTGCTTTTGATGTGTCTCCTCCTCTGAACCTTGACTTGCACTCCCTCCTCTCTGCTTAAGACGAGTTTCCTCCCCTAACCGACTACCAATCTTCTCGGCGCCCTTAGGGTGACAGTTGTCAAGGTCATCTCTTGGCTTGCACCCGGAAGGAAACCTGGTTGTGGTAGCACGTCTCGGGAAAGAGCTCTTTGAGGGACAGGCGGCTATCAAATGTTCAGTTGACTTGCATCGAAAACATCTCTTCGGAAGCGGGCCTTGAGGGCACTTGGCTGCCATGTGGTCTGACAAGTCTCCACAATTGTAGCATCTTATCTTTCTGGGCTTCCTCTGTGCCATGGGTCGCTTCCTGCTGCCCTTACACTCTTGACCGCCAATGCCGCATACATAAATTGCTTCCATGCCCTGGACCGATGGTTTGCTGTCAAACTCTACTCGTTCATTCTTCGCCAGACTCCGGAATCCCTTTCTGTAGATCTTGGTCTGATGTACGAATACATCAATACCTCCATCATCTGGCGTGATGAACCCCCATCCCCTGTGGACACTATACCACTTGCACATCCCTTTTCGCCTTGTCGGTGCCACTGCGTTTATCGGTGCTGTCAGCTCACAGCTTTCCTTGGCAACAGCCTGACTCTCACACGCAAGAAGGTCTAGTTGAGGTTCCTGCGGACACACCTCCTCGTCTTGCGTTGGCTGTTCCCGCGGCTGGCATGGTGCTCTCTTTCTCTGCACCTCCTTTTGTGCTGGCGAACTGGCCTCTGACATCTGTGCTATCTGGGACTTTAGGAAGGATAATTCTGCTCTGAGTGCCTCCTCCTCCTTCTTAACTTCTGCACTTGCTATCTGGACCAGTGTCTCAGGCTTTTTACTTTCACCATAAACAGCATATTCCCAAGGGAAATTCCTGTTCACCTCACTGACTTGTGGTTGCTCGCTGTAGGCTTTTTTGACAATTTCCAGTAACTGCTCAGGGCTGGCCTTGGCTCCGCCATGTATCCGTAATTCTCTAGATACCCATTTCGTAACGTTGTTCCATATCATGTCTAACTTGTCTTCTGCACAAAAAGGCGCCACCTTCCACGCGGCTTCCACATCTCCCACAAACTCTTGCCAAGTGGGCCTCCCCTCTCCACTAAACAACCTTATCTCTGGCTCCTCCACGTACAGTACCTTCATATGCGCATTAGCCATCTTGCTGCAGGAATGCACTGCTGGGTGTTTACAATATTTGTTAGTTTGCTGTTTGCTCAGTGTCACTGTCTGCCTGATCCTGTCGACGACGCCAATTGTGATAGGGTGGGCGAGATGATGATGATGATTATGTTGTGATTGTGATATCACTCTCTTGTCACACTCGCACCTACCCGAACAACAATAAAACTCTTGATTCTAGAGGCAGGGGCTATATTTATTTTTACAGCCCATTCAGTGACAATGCAAACATTAAACAAATAAACTAGCGATCATCACAAAACCCAACAAAACAAAACACCCAACAGTGCCCGATGCTAATCTGAAGAAGCAAACAAAGCACAGAATAGTTAAAATCATAATATAATACTGAATGAGAAACACCACGCTCTCACCTGTCAAACTGTCCTACGCCGCCACCTGACACACTCAACTATCACACACACACAAACACTCATGTGTGTCATCCAATGCGACTAGTAAGGTGTTGTGCGTGGGGCTGGCAATCTCACCATGTAACACAGGTTGCTACGGAAACCACTACTGCAAGAGCACACACTCAGCTATCACACACACACACACACTCATGCATGTCGTCCAATGAGACTAGTAAGGTGTTGTGCGTGGGGCTGGCAATCTCACCATGTAACACACATTGCTACCGAAACACTACTGCCCTAGCATATGGATACTTAATATGGAGGCAAACCACACTGTTGGCCCCATGCTCCCTCAGGAGCGGAGAAGAGAAATATATACCTTGAAGTGAGCCCACGTGCTCTCACAACCATTCCTCACATAACCATAATTAAATAATTATAAAATGGACATAAAATAATATTCAACTATATGTACAACAAATACTCTCAATAACGGGAATAAACCACCACCTCACAACTGGTCTATCTCAATATTCGTTACTGCATTCGGAAGCATGTCGTATGTGACGACTGGTGCGCCTGGCAACAAGCGTGTCGTATATGACCACTGGTGCGACTGAGAATCTCATCAACGAAACACATCGTTAGCGCAACAAATCACTGCCATAGCATAAAAATGCTTCTTGTCGGCTTGTGATAGACACCAGCCACATTGGTGTTTCCATGCTCCGCCGGGAGCAACCAGAGAAACACATGTCTCAACAAAGGAGTGGCCTCGCGCTCTCCAGAAATCTAAATACATATTCTCACCTCACAGTAACCCATTAAATATATACAGTAGAATTATGATAAGTAGGCTATCGTGAAATACACTCAATTACTTTTACATTAATTAAAGAAATAAAATAATTACTCTTGACTTTAACAAAACTGGCATTAACACGAAAACTATCTCTTTCTTTCCTTTACTGGGGAAAATTATCTTAATCTGCTTCCCACCCACGTGTCAATTCACGCGATCTAAAACTGCGTAACATTAAGTGATAACTAAGAGTGTTACCGCAGACCCCTCGCGCCGCTTTTATACAATCACCACGTGGCTCTCCCTGTTGCCATCTTCCCAACTAGTTAATATTATCTAAATTGCAGTTTCTGATAACATTTCTGTCCAGTTTCATGTATAAAACACTCTCCTACTAAATTTGCCCGGTCTGATGGATGAAATACTTGATACTAAATTCTCACATCTGGATTTAGGCTTTGCGTGCCTAATAAAACCTATCAAACATTATTTTCACTCATCTATCATTTCAAGACTAAATTATAATGTCCTAAAAAGACATTTCCTTAGGAAACACATCTATCTATATCACTCAACATTAAAATAGCCACATCGATATGATTTCCGAATTAAATAAAACTAATTCTAATTTAAATTAACTCACGTGCTCAAGGCATTTACAGCTTGGCTCTGTCGTCTGTTCTCTCTGGCGGCTGTGGCAAAATAGGCCCGCTTGTAGATCGCTATCTCTTTTTATAGGCACTAGGCTAATCACTCAACTACTGCGCGCTGGGCGTATTAATCTTGGCTACTTAAATATCACACGCGATTATCGCTTAGGAATAGCGAAAACACAAATAAAACCTACAGCTATTTAACATAAACACAATTCTACACCACAACTTAATTTAAAGGCATTATTGTGGCCTCATTACATATCTTCTACTTCAGACTTTTCACAACCCAGAATGCTTCGCGCACATCGAAAATAATCTGCCCAAAACAGGTAGGGGGCGGGCGTCTCCTTTTCGGCCCCATCACATATATATATCTCTGATGAAAGGAAATAAGTTAATAATCCACCGAAAAAACCAGACCTAACACCTACAGTAAATTCTCTGTTCAGATTCCAAGATAAAAAGAAATCTACCCACTCGCCGAACCAGAACTCGGGCAAATCGAAATTTGACCAGACCGTGCTAAATTACTTTATTACTTACAGACGTGGTCATCGAGCGAATTTCATCTTTCATCTCAAATTCTTTCACCGTGAATAATGAACTCACAGACGAACAGATTTCCAATGGGGAGTAATAAAATTTCCTCACCTGGTTCTCCACCTAATTTCTTACAACGATTACTCGATCTCTGGTGTTCAAAATTAAATTAAACCGACTCACATTTGCTAATCAGGTCTACTCGTACTCTCAACATCAAAGAGATTAGCGCACAGCCCTAAACTGCGCGTGCTAAAGTAGAAGAAATGGGAAACAGATAGCTGTGTGTGTGGGAAAGTAAAAGTTAACAGCAAAATATATGTAGGTGAAAAAGTCGAGTAAAAGAGAAATGAGGAAAATGAAAATAGATATAGAAATGTATCTCCATAATCTACCACAATATCACGAGAGGAAAGAAGGCATCAGATTAAGCTGGGAGAACAGGTCCTGGAGCAGGTCAACCACTTTAAATGCCTCGG
>JAMPIV010017984.1:17500-18808 GCA_024509875.1 Oreohelix idahoensis
TATATGTGATGGGGCCGAAAAGGAGACGCCCGCCCCCTACCTGTTTTGGGCAGATTATTTTCGATGTGCGCGAAGCATTCTGGGTTGTGAAAAGTCTGAAGTAGAAGATATGTAATGAGGCCACAATAATGCCTTTAAATTAAGTTGTGGTGTAGAATTGTGTTATATTAAATAGCTGTAGGTTTTATTTGTGTTTTCGCTATTCCTAAGCGATAATCGCGTGTGATATTTAAGTAGCCAAGATTAATACGCCCAGCGCGCAGTAGTTGAGTGATTAGCCTAGTGCCTATAAAAAGAGATAGCGATCTACAAGCGGGCCTATTTTGCCACAGCCGCCAGAGAGAACAGACGACAGAGCCAAGCTGTAAATGCCTTGAGCACGTGAGTTAATTTAAATTAGAATTAGTTTTATTTAATTCGGAAATCATATCGATGTGGCTATTTTAATGTTGAGTGATATAGATAGATGTGTTTCCTAAGGAAATGTCTTTTTAGGACATTATAATTTAGTCTTGAAATGATAGATGAGTGAAAATAATGTTTGATAGGTTTTATTAGGCACGCAAAGCCTAAATCCAGATGTGAGAATTTAGTATCAAGTATTTCATCCATCAGACCGGGCAAATTTAGTAGGAGAGTGTTTTATACATGAAACTGGACAGAAATGTTATCAGAAACTGCAATTTAGATAATATTAACTAGTTGGGAAGATGGCAACAGGGAGAGCCACGTGGTGATTGTATAAAAAGCGGCGCGAGGGGTCTGCGGTAACACTCTTAGTTATCACTTAATGTTACGCAGTTTTAGATCGCGTGAATTGACACGTGGGTGGGAAGCAGATTAAGATAATTTTCCCCAGTAAAGGAAAGAAAGAGATAGTTTTCGTGTTAATGCCAGTTTTGTTAAAGTCAAGAGTAATTATTTTATTTCTTTAATTAATGTAAAAGTAATTGAGTGTATTTCACGATAGCCTACTTATCATAATTCTACTGTATATATTTAATGGGTTACTGTGAGGTGAGAATATGTATTTAGATTTCTGGAGAGCGCGAGGCCACTCCTTTGTTGAGACATGTGTTTCTCTGGTTGCTCCCGGCGGAGCATGGAAACACCAATGTGGCTGGTGTCTATCACAAGCCGACAAGAAGCATTTTTATGCTATGGCAGTGATTTGTTTCGGTAACGATGTGTTTCAGATTGTGATGTCATATACGACACGCTTGTCCCAGGCTCATCAGTCGTCACATACAACATGCTTTCAGAATGCAGTAACGAATATTGAGATAGACCAGTTGTGAGGTGGTGGTT
>JAMPIV010017985.1:0-55901 GCA_024509875.1 Oreohelix idahoensis
TTGATTTAGTGGCCCGGGGGGGTGGCCCCCCCCCTGGGTGCTTGCCCCCGGTTGGTTTGGGCTAGTATGTTGATAGACTTTTGTTCTTGTAGTGATGCCTCTTCCTCTGGGATCGGGGCGGCACTACGCAGGAGTATTCAGGAAACTCTGCATCCTGTGATGTACATCTCTAGGAAATTGAATGCGGCGGCAGAAATGGGAACTATTCGGTTCTAGACCGTGATTTGTTAGCTATGGTTTGGTCCATTCTTAAGCTACAAAGATTCCTTCTTGGCGCGCATTTCATTGTGGAAACGACCAAAAAGCTCTTAAGCTATTCAGAATAAGGATTTGAAGAGCTCGAGATCGACTCGATATGCTATTGCTCTTCAACCGTTTCATTAATTGGTGTGTGGATATGACGTCTCTATATGTTGTCATTCGCCATTGCTATAATATTGAATTTTTGATATGTATGTGATATTTGTTAGCATTTGCAGCAACTAAGGGGTTTGCGATATTACTTCCGGATATGTGTTTTCGTTTTTTATGGTGAGATGATTTTTTGATTCTCACTAGTCGCTCTATCGTGTGTCAATTGAGTCTGACATTAAGGCATTATTTTATTGGTAAATGCTTTCATCGGCGCATCATTCATGCGTTATGTAGCTTGTTATATTTTGCTTCATTGATGTATTTTCAAAAAAAAAGTTCCATTTTTTTTTATCCGGAGGTGCGGTAAAACTGTTGCTGTCATTTCTGACGGGTTCATAAGACGTAATAATAAACCTAATCAATACTTTTTTTATGTTCTAAGCTAGGGAACTGTTTAATAACTTCTGTGACAGGTTGTTTAAGGGTTATCTTCCCTTTCTTTCATTTATTTGTGTTGACCTGTCTTAGGTCAGGGGTCAGCGGTGCTGAGGTATGTTGTCTAGGCATGCGCAAGTCTCTGGAGGGGAAGTGCGAGACTTCCGTGAGGCAGGGACGGCCTGGGTTCTGTTTGGACAAGATGTCCATTGTTCTCTCTGCATTACCTTGGGGAAGAAAAGCTTGCTGTATGTTGGTTATGTTTCTCCCCAGTGTTTTTTTTGTTCGTCAGGATGACGACAGTTGTGTAGTGTATTATAAGGATTATGTCTAAGGTAAAAGTAACATTATCATTACACTTTTTTCCGCATTGTATGCAGAACATTTTTTAGTCAACCTATCCGTGAGGAGAACTAACAGATCGTTGAGATGCAGAATTTGTTTGTTATGCTCGATGGAGCTATCTAAGACTATCCGTCCCCCCCCCCCCCCCCCCCCTTATTATTATTACAGAAGCCCAGCAGGATAAAGATATATTATTGTGAAACCCGCATGTTGGCGGTAACTTTGGCATGGATGATGATACATGCTCATGAGAGACACACCGTTGTTTACATATAGAGGCCCGATATTACGGCCGATATCTTCGACGATAAGAAGATGCATCTGGAGTGCTTTACCAGATGAATTACAGCATTATTATTGCTACTTATGCAAGTGAAAACTCGCCTGTTGTAAAAGGGGGTTGTTTAGAGTACCTGACGCGCTGAGTCAGTGGTACCTGTATTATGGTATGAACTATTATTGAAAGGACTGTCTGTTGTCGATAACGTCCGAATAGATGTATGGTTCAAGCTATATGAAGCTAGATGTATTTGCCAGTCATTCTTCCTATTGATGTGATATTCCTGATCCTCGTTTATTTGACTGTTGTCGATGTCACTGTGTGTGTAACGTGAATAAATGGTTGCAAAGAAACTGCAGTTCCAGAATTTATTGACTACTACATGAGAGCGAGTGGGTGCATTATCTACCTTTCAAGAGTCATCAAGCATTCGCGTTACTTCCCATCCACACCTCAAGCAACCTACATAAACGGTCGAGTACTACATACCTTGAGAGCTACATAATGTTTACATGTCAACTCGACTTCCTGTTAGCGCCTCAACGCCTGGTGAGCTAATTAAGCTTCAACGCTAATTGGCCCAGGTCGGTTACATGTTCTTTGGGTGTGTGTTTATGGGGGTCGCTGGGTTGTGCGGCGTCTGTTATAGGGTATACCACGTGACAGAGGTCCTATAACAGTGTTCTTTAGGGACCGTAAAAATTTTCCTTTGTGGAAAAGCAAGCGACATTTGTTGCTATTTACGTTTAGTTGTGACGAAGTGTACCTTTTCGTTGTTGTTGTCATATTTTCTCTGTTCTTTGGTTTTGATTTGATTTGTTTGTATTTGTCTACCTACTCTTTTCTATTGTTTATTTCTATACACCCTTATGTTTATACACTGTGGTGTCATTTGTTTTGTTTACGTATCGCAGTTATCATCACATGCTTTGTGATTATTTTTTTCCTTAGTTTCGCCTTATAATTTTTTGACTTCTGCGAATGTTTTCGTTTGTTTATATGCTTGTCTTTGTTAACTGATATTATATATATTGTTGTCATACACAGTCTATACTTATATACTTGGTCAGGGATTATTGTTATTGGTGATATTATTATACAGAAACAAGGTATATATACAAGGTCTTTGACTAAGACTTGTCTCTCACAGAGATTAAAATATAGTGAGGTGATTATACAAGTCAAGTATTTCAGAATTGTCTCCCATTGAGGTTGGTATCATATATTTTATTATTTCAGCTTACCGATTATTGATCTCATTAGACAGAATGTCTACACTAGACTTCTTTATTGAACAAGGGAAATCCCTTGGTAAGTCTGGTAAAGAATTAGAAGAATACTCGACTGCTCTCTTTACCAAAGCACTGAAGTCTGAAGAAAAGAGACAAAAAGAGGAAAATAAAAGATTGGACAGGGAAGCCGAGGAAAGAAGAGAGAAACAGAGAATGGAACATGATGAGAAACTCTTAACTTTGGAGTTAGAGAAATTAAAATTTACGAATATGGGTGCTTCTCAAGCAACTTCGAGTACGACAAAGGAGATTGCTAATAAGCTTAAATTACCTCATTTCAATCCTCTAAAGGACGACATAACGGATTATCTGGTTCGATTTTAATTTTTATGCGACACGCATAAGATAAAAAAGGAACATTATGCCAAAGAACTGATGCAATTTTTTACAGATGAACCAGTAACTACTCTTATGGCAATAGAGGAACATGACAGGACTAACTATGATGTTGTCAGAGCAGCATTGCTTAAACGATATCAACTAAAAGAAGAAGTTTATCGTCTTCGTTTTAAGACAATGTTGCCAGAAAATGGAGTAAGTTTCTCTGACTATATTACGAAGATACGTCTTACATTCACGCGTTGGATCGAGCTGTCTAAAGTTGAGAAAACATATGAAGGCCTAATGGACTTATTACTTCGAGACAAAGTTATGTCTTCTGTCAACGAATCTTTTCTTGCTTTTCTTCATGAGCGTAAACCTAAAAACATAAAAGACATGGAGGAATACTGTTGCCAGTACGTCACTGCGCATCCCCATGCTACGGTTAGTAATTCTAAAGTTAAAGAAGAGTTGCCAGTTGCTTCAGCAACACCATATGACCCTAATTTCAATCGTAAATTTAAAGGTGCTCAACAAAATTTCAATAAGAGAAGTAATCAGAATAACACTCAGAACCAAAGTAATCCATCATATAATGGTCCTTTTTCAAAGAACTGGAGGCGAGCTGATAGTCCTCGTAATTTTAGGGCTAATAATTATAGACACTTTCGCAAAGGTTATCACAATAAAAACTATCCGAGCTTTTCTTCTCGAGATAATTATCCTCGCCGTCAGGAATATTACGATGGTGGTTATGGAAACGGTGATTTAAACCAGAATAATGATTAAAGTAGGCAATATAATGACAATTACAGGGGAAATGATAATCGCGGCAGACCTAGACATAACAAAAGAAAATATTATCAACAGGCAAACTCTACACAACATGAGTCTCAGGAAGCCTGTGGTCAAGTAAACGATAGTAGGAGCTCTAATGCTATCACTGGTTCTGCTTTCGATTTTGGGAGAGCAGCCGAATGCCCCCAATGCTCAACAATGTTCGAGCCTTCTACTGTATCGACCGTAATTTGTGGTCATCCTCTGCCACAGGAAAAGTGGTCAAATGTGTGACATTTGGTGGCACTTTGGAGAAGTATCCTACTGCTATTATTCACATGGCTACTCCCTTCTTTACGGGAGATGTTCACGCGTGTCTTTTACCTAATCCTATTGCGGATCTTGTAATCGGTCGTATTCACGGGGTTAAGGAATGCACCCCGCAGCAAATTGCTGCTTGATAAGAAAATAATATCCGAACAGCCAATGCAGTTGTAACAAGAGCACAAGCTCTTATTCCTTCAACTTCATCTACTGATGGTAAGGAAGTGTGTAGCCAAAATGATCACTTGGTGATTTCGCATGACTCGTTTGTGAAACTGCAAGGAGAAGATCCTTCTTTAAATAAATACTTTCTTCTCGCTAAAAACGGTGATCCGAATAAGAATACAAATCGCAAATCGTATATCACTATGAAGAATGGTATACTAGTGCGTATGGTACAACACTCAGACACGTCTATGCATTCTCAGATTCTCGTGCCCAAAAGTATGACAGCCTTAATTCTTCAACATGCACACGATTCTCAGTGTGCTGGACACATGGGTTTTTCTCGCACAAAGTCGAGAGTTCTGGCGGCTTTCGTTTGGCCATTCGTAAACAAAGACGTACGAATTTATTGCCGATCTTGCAAGATTTGTCAAGAAGTCAAGTCTAGAGGTCCACGACATGCTGCACCTATTCAAGCTGCAGACATTCCTATTCGGCCGTTTCAAAAGATGGCAATAGATATTATTGGTCCTTTTAAGATTAAGTCAGCCAAAGGACATCAATTCATCCTAACATGCGTTGACATGTGCACTCGTTGGCCAGAGGCTATACTTCTAAGGAGCATATCTACTGCCGATATTGCAGACGCTCTTTGGCTTATATTTTCTCGTTTGGATTTTCCCAGAGAAATATTATCAGACCATGGTACCCAGTTGATATCAGACACTATGTCGCAGGTGATGTCTATCCTAGATATTAAAAGGTCTCTCAGTAGTATTTATCACCCAATGTCTAATGGGTTAGTTGAACGTCTTAATAGAACACTTAAGAACTTACTTGGTAAGATTACTGAGGACCATCCTCAGGATTGGGACAGGGTTTTACCCGCGGCTCTCTTTGCCTATAGAGAGGTCCCCAACGAGCATACAGGCTTTTCTCCTTTTGAACTTGTCTTTGGCGCGCATCCGCGCGGCCCTATGTCCTTGCTACACGATTTGATAACTGCCGATAATATTGACAATGACACACAATCTTCATATGAGTATGTCATTGCTCTCAGGCATAAGATTATCGAAGCATGCAAGCTAGCAACTTCATCTTCCGAATTTGCCAAAGAAAAGGCAAGGCAATTCGTTAATAAGAAGAGACGCTTACGTCAACTTTGTCCGGGAGACAAAGCTTTTGTGTTACTTCCTTCTAGGGAGAACAGACTTCTCATTGCATGGAAAGGTACATATGCAATAGTCTCGAAAATTTCCGATGTCGACTATATTGTCGATATTGATGGAAGGCATACAACCTTCCATATAAATATGCTTACGGAATTCCATGAGTGACCAGACTATTTGCAGCCTATTTTCCAGGCGACGGACGATTCTCCAGTCCCACAGATACATTACTCATCCTTGTCAGTTATACAGGATGAGAAAACTACATTTTCGGATGTTAATCTTCCTCTTCCAGTGATTCCACTTCATTCTATGGAATCAAGGGAAATCGTTGCTGTTTCTCCTAATTTGTCTATGGATGAACAGCAACAAGTATCTTCTTTGCTACAATCATTTCAGGATGTCCTTACCGACATTCTTGGACACACACATGCCATTAAACATGACATCATACTGACTGATCATAATCCAATCAGAGTAAGACCATACCCTATACCTATTCATTTTCAAACACAGGTCGAGAAAGAGTAGTTGGATGAAATGATTCAATTGAAAATAATTGAACCATCCACTTCAGCATACTCTTCGTCGATGGTTATTGTTCGAAAGAAAGATAATAACATACGTCTTTGCGTCGATTATCGCAAATTGAACCAAGTTACGAAGTTCGATGCTGAACCTATGCCTTTATTAGAAGAGCTACTTATTAGACTTTCTAACTCTCGATTCTTTACTAAACTCGACTTGTCGAAAGGTTATTGGCAAGTTCCGTTAACTGAACGCGCCAAACCTCTCACTGCTTTCTCAACACCTAGGGATTTGTTTCAGTGGAATTTTATGCCTTTCGGACTTATGAACGCTCCAGCTACTTTTGTACGCATGATGCGTCGGATTCTTTCAGATCGTTCAGATGTCATCGCTTACTTAGACGACATCTGTCTTTTCAGTAATACGTGGAAAGATCACTATTTGGGTTTACAGGAATTACTGTTTAGACATTAATAATAACCTGAGATTTCGCCTCGAGTATTAGCGGGCGTACGAAAAATAAAAAAAAAATTAAAAAAAAATAAAAAAAAACTGTCTACCCTACGCGAGCATAATTTGACTGTTAAACCCTCTAAAGCCTTTGTTGGGTTTAAGGAAATTTCTTTCCTAGGTCATCGTGTTGGTCAAGGTCTCTTGAAGACAGAGGATCAAAACGTTTCTAAGATATTAAATATCTCTGTTACTAAGACAAAAAAGCAAGTACGTAGTCTTTTGGGGTAAATACTATTTTATTGAAGATTCATACAGAATCTATCCTCTATTATGGCACCTCTTTCAACCCTATTGAGAAAAGGGTCTCCTAATATGGTGCGCTGGTCCCAAGAATGCCAATCTTCATTGGATCAGGTTAAGAATTTGTTCTCATCCTTTCCTATCTTAAAGCTACGTATGACTGATAAGACTTTTGTTCTTCGTAGTGATGCCTCTTCCACTGGGATCGGGGCGGCACTTACGCAGGAGTATTCAGGAACTCTGCATCCTGTGATGTATATCTCTAGGAAATTGAATGCGGCAGAAAGGAACTATTCGGTTCTAGACCGTGATTTGTTAGCTATGGTTTGGTCCATTCTTAAGCTACAAAGATTCCTTCTTGGCGCGCATTTCATTGTGGAAACCGACCAAAAAGCTCTTACAGCTATTCAGAATAAGGATTTGAAGAGCTCGAGATCGACTCGATATGCTATTGCTCTTCAACCGTTTCATTAATTGGTGTGTGGATATGACGTCTCTATATGTTGTCATTCGCCATTGCTATAATATTGAATTTTTGATATGTATGTGATATTTGTTAGCATTGGCAGCAACTAAGGGGTTTGCGATAGTACCTTCCGGATATGTTTTCGTTTTTATGGTGAGATGATTTTTTGGTTCTCACTAGTCGCTCTATCGTGTGTCAATTGAGTCTGACATTAAGGCATTATTTTATGGTAATGCTTTCATCGGCGCATCATTCATGCGTTATGAGCTTGTTATATTTTGCTCATTGATGTATTTCAAAAAAAATGTTCCATTTTTTTTATCCGGAGGGTGCGGTAAACTGTTGCTGTCATTTCTGACGGGTTCATAAGACGTAAACCTAATCAATACTTTTTTATGTTCTAAGTTAGGGAACTGTTTAATAACTTCTGTGACAGGTTGTTTAAGGGTTATCTTCCCTTTCTTTCATTTATTTGTGTTGACCTGTCTTAGGTCAGGGGTCAGCGGTGCTGAGGTATGTTGTCTAGGCATGCGCAAGTCTCTGGAGGGGAAGTGCGAGACTTCCGTGAGGCAGGGACGGCCTGGGTTCTGTTTGGACAAGATGTCCATTGTTCTCTCTGCATTACCTTGGGGAAGAAAAGCTTGCTGTATGTTGGTTATGTTTCTCCCCAGTGTTTTTTTTGTTCGTCAGGATGACGACAGTTGTGTAGTGTATTATAAGGATTCTGTCTAAGGTAAAAGTAACATTATCATTACACTTTTTTCCGCATTGTATGCAGAACATTTTTTAGTCAACCTATCCGTGAGGAGAACTAACAGATCGTTGAGATGCAGAATTTGTTTGTTATGCTCGATGGAGCTATCTAAGACTATCCGTCTTATTATTATTACAGAAGCCCAGCAGGATAAAGATATATTATTGTGAAACCCGCATGTTGGCGGTAACTTTGGCATGGATGATGATACATGCTCATGAGAGACACACCGTTGTTTACATATAGAGGCCCGATATTACGGCCGATATCTTCGAGGATAAGAAGATGCATCTGGAGTGCTTTACCAGATGAATTACAGCATTATTATTGCTACTTATGCAAGTGGAAACTCGCCTGTTGTAAAAGGGGGTTGTTTAGAGTACCTGACGCGCTGAGTCAGTGGTACCTGTATTATGGTATGAACTATTATTGAAAGGACTGTCTGTTGTCGATAACGTCCGAATAGATGTATGGTTCAAGCTATATGAAGCTAGATGTATTTGCCAGTCATTCTTCCTATTGATGTGATATTCCTGATCCTCGTTTATTTGACTGTTGTCGATGTCACTGTGTGTGTAACGTGAATAAATGGTTGCAAAGAAACTGCAGTTCCAGAATTTATTGACTACTACATGAGAGCGAGTGGGTGCATTATCTACCTTTCAAGAGTCATCAAGCATTCGCGTTACTTCCCATCCACACCTCAAGCAACCTACATAAACGGTCGAGTACTACATACCTTGAGAGCTACATAATGTTTACATGTCAACTCGACTTCCTGTTAGCGCCTCAACGCCTGGTGAGCTAATTAAGCTTCAACGCTATTTGGCCCAGGTCGGATTGACTACATTCACACAGTACCAGACATTAACACAGAGCAGCGACTTAGAGGTAGATTATCTACAATACATCATTATATTCAGCATTTAACATTTCATCAGAAAAGTCTAGTAACATTTCTGGTAGGCCAGATCTGTGGGTCGAAGCTGCACAATGGACTAACATTTCTACTGCACATTCGATTATCGAGGAATTGACAATAGATGATTACACACATTGGAAACTGGGCAAGATTTATACTGTACAACACACCTTCAACAGTTTGATACTAGACGATTTCCTTCATGGTGAACGATTACGACTCAAAGTTTACATCCAGTTCAGCTGTTGTTGACAAGTCATCACTGTAATTTCAACGGTGGAGCTTCATCCCATTGCTGTTAATTATTATACAACATTGTTGACTAATTTTGCTTTATGTTACATGTTCTTTGGTGTGTGTTTATGGGGGTCTCTTGGTTGGGCGGCGTCTGTTATAGGGTATACCACGTGACAGAGGTCCTATAACAGTGTTCTTTAGGGACCGTGCAAATTTTCCTTTGTGGAACTTGCAAGCGACATTTGTTGCTATTTACGTTTAGTTGTGACGAAGTGTACCTTTTCGTTGTTGTTGTCATATTTTCTCTGTTCTTTGGTTTTGATTTGATTTGTTTGTATTTGTCTACCTACTCTTTTCTATTGTTTATTTCTATACACCCTTATGTTTATACACTGTGGTGTCATTTGTTTTGTTTACGTATTGCAGTTATCATCACATGCTTTGTGATTATTTTTTTCCTTAGTTTCGCCTTATAATTTTTTGACTTCTGCGAATGTTTTCGTTTGTTTATATGCTTGTCTTTGTTAACTGATATTATATATATTGTTGTCATACACAGTCTATACTTATATACTTGGTCAGGGATTATTGTTATTGGTGATATTATTATACAGAAACAAGGTATATATACAAGGTCTTTGTTTAAGACTTGTCTCTCACAGAGATTAAAATATAGTGAGGTGATTATACAAGTCAAGTATTTCAGAATTGTCTCCCATTGAGGTTGGTATCATATACTTTATTATTTCAGCTTACCGATTATTGATCTCATTAGACAGAATGTCTAGACTAGACTTCTTTATTGAACAAGGGAAATCCCTTGGTAAGTCTGGTAAAGAATTAGAAGAATACTCGACTGCTCTCTTTACCAAAGCACTGAAGTCTGAAGAAAAGAGACAAAAAGAGGAAAAAAAAAGATTGGGCAGAGAAGCTGAGGAAAGAAGAGAGAAACAGAGAATGGAACATGATGAGAAACTCTTAACTTTGGAGTTAGAGAAATTAAAATTTACGAATATGGGTGCTTCTCAAGCAACTTCGAGTACGACAAAGGAGATTGCTAATAAGCTTAAATTACCTCATTTCAATCCTCTAAAGGACGACATAACGGATTACCTGGATAGATTTTAATTTGTATGCGACACGCATAAGATAAAAAAGGAACATTATGCCAAAGAACTGATGCAATTTTTTACAGATGAACCAGTAACTACTCTTATGGCAATAGAGGAACATGACAGGACTAACTATGCTGTTGTCAGAGCAGCATTGCTTAAACGATATCAACTAAAAGAAGAAGTTTATCGTCTTCGTTTTAAGACAATGTTGCCAGAAAATGGAGTAAGTTTCTCTGACTATATTACGAAGATATGTCTTACATTCACGCGTTGGATCGAGATGTCTAAAGTTGAGAAAACATATGAAGGCCTAATGGACTTATTACTTCGAGACAAAGTTATGTCTTCTGTCAACGAATCTTTTCTTGCTTTTCTTCATGAGCGTAAACCTAAAAACATAAAAGACATGGAGGAATACTGTTGCCAGTACGTCACTGCGCATCCCCATGCTACGGTTAGTAATTCTAAAGTTAAAGAAGAGTTGGCAGTTGCTTCAGCAACACCATATGGCCCTAATTTCAATCGTACATTTAAAGGTGCTTGTAGAGTGCTAGAATCAACCAGATATATGTAGAGTGTCTATTTAGAGGTGTGTAGCAGCACTCTACTGGATATGTTGATGTGGAGCTATAAAGTGTTGATGTGTTTTGGTAGTAGCACCACTCAACATGGAGGGTTATCGTCCTCGGACACCAGGGATGATGAGGCAAGATCTATGGTGTCGTGGTCTGGTTTATGTGTGACGTATTTATGAAGTCAAGTATCAGATATGGACGTCACATCAAATCATAAAGGAGTAATGTCAATGAATCGTTGAACAGCAAGTGATGTTGTTGGTAACATATATTATACGCCACAACGACGAGATACATGAAGATAATTATGCAGTAACATCACTGGTATAGAACAATAGTCATTACATCATCAACGTAGTCAATGCAGCAGGAACAGCAGACAGCATCAATAATAATGGTACATTATATGCCTTCTTAGGATATCATAAACAGCTGTGCATGTAGTCAGGTGGTAAGCTTTCCTTTTCCATCATAGCTAGTAGATATCAAATGGGAGATTAAATCTAGTCTCCTATATTCGACCTCAACAAGACAGGCATGTCTTTTGAGCGTCACATTATCGTCCTCTATGTTCCTTAAACAACAAAGGTATCAAACCTAGATCCATCAGTAAAGTTCAGGAAGCAAAGGGTCCTTAGGACAGGCATCAATCGATGCGTGACAATATAAGTGGATCGTGAGCTGAGCAAACTTGTCATATCATAGACTCTTTAATAAGGCAGGCTTGGCAAAAGTCAACCTCACAAGATGGTGATAAAGTTACTCAGAAAAGATTCAAATTACCTGTTCATCAGGAATTAAATCACATAAATCACATAGGCCTCCCGGCATTTTGAATAGCATAGAGATATATCATCTCAAGAAAAAGGAACAACAATGATGAGGACTCCTTCCTGAATAATATAAGCGAAGACGCCAGCACAACACTACGTCTCGCTTTTCCAACAATTCTGCCCAGACTGACTTGGGCGGAAATCATTTAAACAATGACAAACTAGGACATGCGCAGAACACGCGAATCGAATACAGCTCAGCTAACTTACGAAACGAAGAATGTTCTACGATGTTCGTCTAAAGATTTCGAACCTAATAAGGAAATGAATCTTGAAACATTGCGATTGTCAACTGTTTCTAGGAACTGACGATCTGAGCGCTCCGTATATGGACATGATTCAAAATCGTTCACACAAACTATCGGCAACTATCGTCACACGATTAGACAACTAGTGGAAATAAAAAAGTGACTACAATTACATGAGTTATTTCCCATGCATTACAAAATTAAATATATAGTCAGAATGCATGGTCAGAATACGTAGTCAGAATATATAGTCAGAATAAGTTGCGACAAGTTTAGCGCAACAATCTGCTTTTGCCTTTTCAAACTGCGTAGAGGGGTGAGTACCGGCACAGTATTTGCATATTGTTTTACCTTTACAACTGTTTCTACCGTGGCCAAATTTCATACAGTTGGAGCACTGTAGAACGGGGGGGGGGGGGAAATGTAGACTTATGTGTTCTTCTTCGTGTTCCCTAATATCAGTGTCCTAAGGAATTCCCTCCCTTCCATTGTCAAGACCACCACTGGTGTTATTACACTCCCTTTCACTCTCATTCTTTCCACATGCACCAGCGTTATGTCTGGGTTCTATGTTGCAAGAATGTTCAACACTTCCTCGTTTAAGGTTGTGTTTACCCTTTTATCAGGCATTTATTGGTTTCTTTGCATATCTCTGGCTTGACTTTAATGCCATGTGCTAGAGTCATAGTTTTAGCTTGGACACTTAGTTCATCTATTATCTCTTTTCGTTTGGTGCTTTCATTTGGTGTAATAAATACACCAAAATTGGATTTGTGTATTTTGGCTTTCACCTTCTTTCATATCACTGTTTCTAGTATTGTTATTATTTTAGATGGGTTTTGTACCTCACAAAGAAAACTACCACGTGGCGCCTCATAATCTTTTTTCACTAATATTCCTAATTTATACTAATACTCCTAGCAAGTAATTAACTAGTCATCTAATAATTAGCTAATACTAATTATAATTAACTAATACTTAAATAGGCTACAGAAGATAAATGAATAAAAAATACAACTTATCTTGTTTATGAATTGTGTATTTCTCGAGAACTTTCACTGCAGGTCGAACATGCGTCTGTGTAGGTGGGTAGCAACAAAACGAGTGCCAGGTAGGGGAACAATCCAATGAAAGAATTACCGATTTAAATTTTAGAGAATCTTTGTTGAGGGTTAATTCTGTCTTCATAAATGTTGGTGTGAAATATCGGCCACCATAAATGTAAACAGTCGGGAATGGTCTGTGTTCATCCAAGAGTAACAGGTGTCCGTGACCCAAATAGGACAGGCTCAGTTTGGCCACTGTAAATGTAGAGTAGAATGTTGAAGAATGTCCAGTATCAATGTTGGAAACGATTCTAAGCCACACAGGCGGACATAATTATATACACGCCCTGGTTGGCCGCAACAATGCTGGCATTCGTTTGGATGACTGAAGGTGTTGACGTGTTGTATTAATATAGAGTGTGAGTAGACCTCAATGAATGCAAATGCGTATATGAAAGTTCGTGGAAGACAATGCTTCTAAATGACATCACACTTGTCGTAGTAATTACATGCAGTAATCCACATAGTTCTTGGAACACCTCTGACGTTTGATTGACTTTAATACATCACAACGACAGGTACGCCGACATCAACATAAAATAGTCATTGACAATTCAGGACATAGCATGTATGAATACAGTTCATTCAGCAAGCTGTGCATATATATAATAAAGCTGATCTCGTACAATTCCACCTTCGTCAGCTACAGCAAAATACAGCGAATATGTGAGTTTGCACAACTCCTTTCTGACATCAGTAAGTCAGATATCTATATGGGTCCACAGCAGGCCACGCAATATAGCGGGCTTATAGATATGATGGTCTCTGTGGTATTTCAATAACACACAGGGTGAGTCAAACCTTATTAAATGGTATCGCCGCACATAGCGGAATACTGCAAATATAACGTATTTTAGGCATACACAGGCCCGATGCAAATAATGATAGTTTACTTCATGAGCTCCAATTGTGGCAATTATAAACGGACTCTTTCCCGCCCATGGGAAAAGTCACTGAGCTGGTTACAAAAAGTCATATATCATTCTGGCAAACAAGAAAACTGTTTTAAGCGTAAATTACCTTAATGTCTCTCAGAATAAATATCACAACACTCACTCGCCTCCTAGGCGCTTCAGAATATAATATAGGGAACAATCCTTAACCATCTTGGTCGACACACAGAGGACTTTCCCCAAAACCGTCTTGACCCATTCAAAAACTACAGCTCGACTCCTCTAACACAGGATGTCTTAAATTGCGCCAGATTCCTCGCGCATGCGTCGTGACGCTAGATCCTTGTGCAAAACTCAGATGGGTGAACCTGTCAGGAAAAGCTGACATCGGTTCTTACCATTAGACGCTGGGTTAACAGACAAGTGGAACAACCACCACTGTTAACTACAATCCCAGTAAAACATGAATTAATCCCCTTTGACCAAGAATTTAATAGATAAAGTCTCCAAAATTAACCAGGTACATTTTACATACTATAGACTCAGCAAACTGACCGCTACAGTTTACCGCACCCCGCGGGAAAAAATGAAACATTTTTGTGTGAAATACATCCAAGAGCAAGATACAACAAGCTCATAACGCACACATAATGCGCAAATGAGAAGTATCACCAATAAATATAACGCCTAATATGAGGCTAGCTCGACGCATAGAACGTCAGGTAAGAATATATCTCAGCACATTAGAGAAAGCATTTCTCTAAGTATAAGTATATCCTGGGAGGTGCCACCAACGTACACTACAGTGCTAACAAAGTTACAATGCAAACCAAAAAAATTACATATATATCATATTATATTACATCAAGTACCTTATTTCTAAGTTTAGCAATGGACAAATCATCAAAAACAGTGATACAATCACTTTAACCAATAAAGGTACATTATTCTAACATGCAATATATGATTTAATATAATGTTATACAATATTAACAATATAGCAGATAAATGATGTTGCAGATCAAATTCTAAGCGGGCGAAACTACAGTGTCGTCCGACTGGTAAGTATGGACATCGTAATACATCATGGATGACAACATGTACCGATTCTCCCAGCACCAGTAATGATTCTGCTGAGAAAATACAAATAATTCTCTATGCCAACCGTAAGATTTTCTAATATACAACAATAAAACATTCATTATAAACTATAAACGGTGGCTTTGCGAAATTTCGTCCCTTATATTGTGCTAACCAAACCTTCCTCCGTTATACCAAAGATGGTAACAGAGAAAGAAATCACCTAATTTACAACACTAAGGTGAACACAAATGTGTTAACATATATTATTATAGTAAAGAACTGTCATACGTCTAGACGTTTATCAGGAAATTTAGGACACAAGAGTTAAGTGGAGTCATGTGGGCATCTAGACAGTATATCCGCCATGACATTATCTGAACCACGGATAGCTCGTACCGTGAAATGAAAAGTTTGAAGAGCAATGGCATATCGAGTGGGTCTCGAGCTCTTCAAATTCTTACTCTGAATAGCTGTTAGAGCTTTTTGGTCGGTTTCCACAATGAAATGCGCGCCAAGAAGGAATCTTTGTAACTTAAGGATTGACCAAACCATAGCCAACAATTCACGGTCTAGAACCGAGTAATTTTTTTCTGCCGCATTCAGTTTCCTAGAGATATACATTACAGGATGCAGATTTTCTGAATACTCCTGCATTAATGCCGCCCCGATCCCAGTGGATGAGGCATCACTACAAAGCACAGAAGTCTTATCAGTTGTAGGTAACCTTAACACATTAACTACCGCAAGCCGCTGTCAGCGGCTCACAAAATAAACACATTTGGACTGCAAGCCGCTCAGAGCGCCAATCTAATTTTAGTAATAAAACGAATGAAAAATGTACTGAAACACTTTCTGATCTGGTTCGAGATTTTATGTTGCCACCAGAAAACAAATTCCCAAAGCAAGGTTGTTGTAGAACACTGGAAAATTTATATTATGTTCATATTTTTGCAGCGTTTTGGGTTAGTTACCAAATCGTGTAAAACTGTTTACCGTGGCAACTAGTGATAGAACTACAAAAAATGTGTGCACATCTCTTCTAACGGCTAAATAGGATAGAAACGTGTTTCAACAATTGACTGATAGATCTAGCGACGAGGACAAGAGTGAAAACGGTGTGCACATTGATTGAAATTGTGATTTTGATAGAGATGGGGCGCAAGCAGTTATAACTGTGAAAATATTGCCAGTCCTCGGCCATTGGAGGGCCGTTAAATAGCAACAACCTCTATTAGAGTTACAAACGGTGCTTATTGTAATAGTACATTCATTTATCTTTAAAAGGATGTGAAATTCATAAAAATCGTAACAATTACGAAAACTACAGCTTACTTTGTGCAAACACCTACAGGATGAAAATGGGAAAAAAATTTAATTCGGCCACAGTGTGTTTTTCAATTCGGTAGTTAATGTGTTAAGATAGGAGGAGATGAGAATAACGTCTTAATCTTATCCAATGAAGATTGACATTCATGGGACCAGCGCACTATATTAGGAGACCCTTTCTTCAACAGGGTTGAAAGAAGTGCCATAATCGAAGATAGATTCGGAATGAATCTCCCGTAAAATTGTATTAGACCTAAGAGACTACATACTTGCCTCTTCGTCTTAGGAATAGAAATGTTAAGTATCAATGTTGGAAACGATTTTAAGCCACAGAGGCGGACATAATTATATACACGCCCTGGATGGCCGCAACAATGCTGGCATTCGTTTGGATGACTTGAAGGTGTTGAGGTTTTGTATTAATATAGAGTGTGAGTAGACCTCAACGAATGCAAATGCGTGTATGAAAGTTCGTGGAAGACAATGCTTCTAAATGACATCACACTTGTCGTAGTAATTACATGCAGTAATCCACATAGTTCTTGGAACACCTCTGACGTTTGATTGACTTTAATACATCACAACGACAGGTACGCCGACATCAACTACAGCAAAAAAAAGCAAATATGTGAGTTTGCACAACAGTAAGTCAGATATCTATATGGGTCTACAGCAGGCCGCGCAATATAGCGGGCTTATAGATATGATGGTCTCTGTGGTATTTCAATAAAACACAGGGTGAGTCAAACCTTATTAAATGGTATCGCCGCAAATAGCGGGATACTGCAAATATAAAGTACTTTAGGCATACACAGGTCCGATGCAAATAATGATAGTTTACTTCATGAGCTCCAATTCTGGCAATCTTGACCGGACTCTTTCCCGCCCATGGGAAAAGTCACTGAGCTGGTTACAAAAAGTCATATATCATTCTGGCAAACAAGAAAACTGTTTTAAGGGTAAATTACCTTAATGTCCCTCAGAATAAATATCACAACACTCACTCGCCTCCTAGGCGCTTCAGAATATAATACAGGGAACAATCCTTAACCATCTTGGTCGACACACAGAGGACTTTCCCCAAAACCGTCTTGACCCATTCAAAAACTACAGCTCGACTCCTCTAACACAGGATGTCTTAAATTGCGCCAGATTCTTCGCGCATGCGTCGTGACGCTAGATCCTTGAGCAAAACTCAGATGGGTGAACCTGTCAGGAAAAGCCGACATCGGTTCTTACCATTAGACGCTGGGTTTTACAGACAAGTGGAACAACCACCACTGTTAACTACAATCCCAGTAAAACATGAATTAATCCCCTTTGACCAAGAATTTAATAGATATAGTCTCCAAAATTAACCAGGTATATTTTACATACTATAGACTCAGCAAACTGACCGCTACAATCTTCGACCAGTTATCATGAACAAAATCCTAAATCAGCGTGAGCTAAAGAATACGACACTTTTGGTAGAAACGAGAGGTAAACACACAAAATGAACCAACTAAAACACCCACGGATCTACATTTCTGCTAGTTGACCGTGTAAGGATTTGTCCTGATGAGTTCTGCTGTCGAACCAGTAATAATAGCTGTAGAAACAGAAGTAACACACTTGCAAAAAGAAATAAATACACAAACCGAATACGCAACGATGCTAGAATAAACACACAAGGTGACGACTACAGACAACCAGCTCACGGTCCGTTAAACGATTAGCTCTTTTCAGGGCTTGGAACAATACAAAAAAAAATTACATTAAAAAACAAACAACTGAGACAACAGTCTAGTGGTCAAAATGTAGTAGCAATTAGCAAAATATACACTAAATATAAGCGAAATATCACACATCTGGTCAGATTGGACAGGACATCGAAAATAAAGTCAAAAGAGACTTAGCCGCTGCATACATTATCACGTGGTTGAGTCTGACACTAGAGCGACAAAGACAAATTGAAAACACAACTGGACTGTAGAACTACAACATCTTGAAGATGAAGTAATAAATGCTAGAAACACTGGAGCGAGGGAAGAAACAATTGAAAAAACTCACAGACACTTGCTACATACGACATTAATATTTTAAATAATTCTCTGCCCGTCATTATTGACTAGTTAGGGGATGTAGCTTGTTTACTTTCCAAGGGAAACAATTAGATTATATAAAGAATAATCAAACTGTATAAAAAAATGTTCATACTTTGTGATTTGTATAAATTTATTATAAACAATTATTTTGGACAAAGCACTATGTTTTAGGTACTACATTTGTTATATTTCTTTTTTAAATATTCTTTCTTTTTCTTTGCACGTGGTCAAAAACTTTAAAAGATTTTCAACTTGAAGCACGTTTTAAAGTCTTGAACAATTACACTGGCAACCAAAAAAAATTTATTTTTTCTTTCTCTAACATTTCTATGTTTTTCTGGTCAATTTTAATGCGCTGTTTTTAAATCTGCAAACCGTTTTTCTCTATCAGGTCGGGTTCTCTAGAAATACGCAATTGAAGTTTTTTTAACAACTTATACAGTATTACAACATCATTCGTACAAGAAGTATAACAGTTATGTAGGCTTGAATTTCTTTGCAGGCGACTTTCGTCGATGAATGGCATGTGGTACATCGCGATGAAGCATCCAACAATAATCGGCAAGCATGGTCACACTCCACTGCCCTTGATAACGTGACTCCATTACGGCGATATCTTGATGGAATCGTTCTCCATGTTCATCGCTGACTTCGCCAAGGTTGTCAGGGGAAAAGTCAAGATGCGAATCGAGCAAATGGATTTTGAGAGACATGTTACAGCCCATAATTCTGTATGCATACACTGCTTAACAATATGCACATAGTCGACAGATTTGTGATTTCCCAGAAAGTTATCGACGATCGATTTGAATGCCATCCATGCGCGAAGTTCACTACCATGTAACAAGTTCTCGAATTGTTTGTCTGCAATAACTTTCCTAATCTGAGGTCCTACAAAGATACCTTCCTTTATCTTTGCATCGCTAACTTGCGGAAACTTTTCTCGAAGATAAGTGAAAGCTTTGCTCGTTTTATCTAACGCTTTTACGAAATTCTTCATTAACCCCAATTTTATATGTAACGGTGGTAAAATGATGCTGTCTTTGTTAACTAATGGCTCGTGTATTACATTTTTATGCCCGAGCTGCATACGATCCCTGATAGGCCACACCTTTCTTGCATAATGTTCCTGTCTGTTGCGGCTGTCCCATTCACACAGGAAGCAACAAAATTTAGTATACCCAGTCTGCATGCCCGTGAGAATTGCAATGACCTTTAGGTCTCCACAAATCCGCCATTGGTAGTCATTGTACTTTATTTTTGCCAACAGTATAGCCATATTGTCATAAGTTTCTTTCATATGAACAGAGTAGGCGACTGGAATTGATGAAAATAAATTTCCGTTATGCAATAACACGGCTTTTAGACTAGTCTTGGAGGAGTCGATGAAAAGTCGCCATTCGTTGACTATGTGCTCATGACCGAGGTGCACCATTAGACCGTTTACATCTTTGCAATTGCAAATGTCATCGTCCATCTCAAAGTATTGAACAAGTTCTCTGTGTCTATGATGAAATTTAGATATTGGAGTATTGGGCGCTAAAAAATTCCATTCTTTGAGTCGCGAACCGAGTAATTCCGCTTGTCCTTTGGTAAGAGCGAGATCACGTATTAGATCTGAAAGTTCTGAATGGTTAATTAAGTGAACACCATCATTCAGCGGTATATAATCCGAGTCAGAATTAGTTTCTAAAGCAGGAAACTATCACTTTTTGATGGTTCATTCACGTCCAACGGATATTGTTCTGGTGGAACTGGGATCGGACACGTGATTGGATCATGAGGCACTGGTTTCAAAATCGATTCAATATTTGGGTAAACCACAGACTTTCTAGTTTTAAAAGTGAAACCATGGATATTTGTCAAGCAGAAGTAACAATCAGTAGCATGATTTGTCGGTTCACGCCATATTACTGGCACTCCAAAAGGCATCGACTTATGCTTCAGCGATTTTCGTAACAAACCTGCCAATGTATTTGCACAAGTCGAACAAACTGCATTTGACTTCCAAGATTTATTTGCATCATCAACTTTCGAATCGAAATAAAGTTCATATGCTTTCTTTAGTAATGGTGTAAAGTTTTTCTGGTGAACACGATTGGTAAAATATCCGCACACGTAACAGAACAGATCAGCCGAATTTCTACAACTTCTAGAAGCCATATTTCGCTCAGAATTATTTCAAAATACAGTAACTATTTGAAAAATAGCGTAACATATGTCATGCATCTTTTAGCAGTATAAAAAGTAGAATTATTTTCCATTTCATTAATTTTTAATAAGCTCTCATCGAGTGTTTTCAATTTGTCTTGCATCTGATTACGGTTATGGGACGGAAGAGCCAAGTCATCAGCAAAATCCAGATCATCCAACTGCTTAGTCAGAGTCCACTGGATTCCATTTCTGTTGTGTGTTGTCGATGATCTCATAACCCAATCTATTGCCAGCAAGAAAAGAAATGGAGACAAGAAGCATCCCTGTCGCACTCCTGTTCTTATCCCAAACGGTTCTGTAAGCTGTCCTTCGTGAAGAACTCCGCATGTCATGTCTTCATATGTTTTCTTTATTAAATTAATGATCTTCAGGGGAACTCCATAATGCCTCATCAATTTCCAAAGTGATTCTCTGTCTACACTGTCAAATGCCTTTTCGTAGTCCACAAAATCCGATGTATAGTGGTGAATTCCATTCCAGACTTTGTTCAACTATTATTCTCAAAGTGGCTATCTGGTCTGTACATGATCTGTTTTGTCGAAAACCTGACTGGAGGGGAACGGAGTATCAAAAGGGAAAAAAATATGACTGGAAAGGCTAAAGAGACGCAATTGGGGGGGGGGGGACTGGATGAAAGGAAAAAAAATTCAAGTCCCCCAAATTGACACGAGGTACGGAATTGGACGTTTTGCGATACCAAGCGCTTGATTTGAATTTGAGCGGAAGAACGCAGATGTCTGAAAAAATTACAAAAATTAAAAAGTAAATTTTTCTTAATATTAATGTTAGGAATATAAAAATTAGCTGGCCAGATGGCCTATTCTGAGCAGTGAACGAATATGGTCTTAATTTTACAGACGGATAGATAATATTGAAAATAATGACAAAAGACAGTGTAGTTTACATCAGCCACAGACTGCATTGAATCTAACATATCGTTATTTGCACACAAAAACACGACCTTGGGGACGCAGATGTTCAAATTTACTTGGCATAGAAGTGAAGGGACATTGGTGGTAGCTGTGTCTAAATATAACTTTTTACAACAAAAATTTGAAGGGGAGAGAACGGTTGGGTCAAAAATCGAGCACAATTTTGTAGAAACACAAGTAGAGACGGACAGACTAACAGATAACCATCCATACGTGACTGAAGCTTGACTGAAATGACTTTAGTGAGGAAATTTGAAATTAAAAATAAACCTCGGCAGTGATTGGCCACAGACAATCATATCATTAGCGCTCAGAGCGCATTTGGGGTCATTCTTCAATAATTGTTCAGTGTTAGACACAGATTTTAAAGTGTGGTGTTTTCCCATATGAAAGACAGTGAGTTAAATTTAGGGACGCCATCCTATAGCCAGCAGCTCAGCTGAGTTTTGCTAGCACTTCTGTGTTAATTATTCATAATCTGGTAAGATTGAAATTATTTCTTTATATATTTTGAATATTGTTTCATGTTCGAGTGATTTGATACTGCCATATCATAATCTAGCCTTACAAACAAGTAGGGATTTTGCTCTAGACCCCCCGCCCAAGTCAGGGTCTAGGGACTAACAATGTACCTAAACACCAGCAAGGATTATGCAAGACAGATCAAGAGTTGAGAATAAGGAAACATATTACCTATCCTCTTTTAGGGTAGAAAACTAATAATTATTTTTCAGAATCTATAGTCTGGGAGGATCTATCGGATGTAAACCCACCATGGTAACTGTGCTGTTTGGTCAGAGAGATCTGACCTGTCTGTATAATGTGGTTGTTGTGTCAGTGTGGTGTCCAGACGTGGGTAGAGAATAGATTTTGACACATGGCCCATACTTTGATTGCAGAGCTGCGAGTTTCTGTCGTCCACGAAGAAGTATCTATTCGGGTGGTGATTTACACAAGTGTATCTGTGCAGTCCTCGTGACAGAGACCACCATTAGTGCCCGCCAGCACGGAGAGGTGGGACCGCCTGATTTCAGCACCAGAGCTACAAATACCAGATGAGTGAGCCTCTGGTCTGCTGGATATTCACCAACCCCATTTAGTTGCAGATACCCCATAAAAATTCCCACCATTTTCTGGACACTATGTAGTCAATATAGACAGGTGTGATGAGACCACCCCAACAGCACAGACAATAAATATCCTCCTTAGTAGCTGACTACCAGAACATTTTAATAAAACTAACTATTCTAGTACTTAAATATGTTCACTTTTGCATTTATTATGTAACATTCCATGCATAATTTTTATAAATTTTAAATCCTTCTTTTAAAACAAGTTCTGGTCAAAATAAAACTTGATCCAGAACAAATAAATGTAATATAATTATATCAAAAACTTTACACACGTGAGTTAGTTCAGTGTATTGTAACACTTGTTAATCTTATTAGTCTTGTTAAATATCTATGGGTATATTTATAACTATCACACCACAGTACACATCATAACCCTAGACACTTTACGCAGCTACATTCATAAAAAAAAAAAATTAAGTGTGAGGTCGTAGTGGTAGCAAGAAAGGCCTTCTGACAATTCTCAATTACATTTTATCTCAGGAGCCTTCACAGCTGGCCTCATACAATTTACATGTAGTACCATCATCATCATACAATACCATCAATACCACTACATATATTGGGGGCTCGTCCGGGATAATTAGCCCAACAGTAATATTAAGATCTCCTGGTGGGAGAAATAAAAGTAGGGAAATAAATTGTAAAATTTCCTTTAAAAGTAAAAGTGTCCCTGCAGATAAAAGTTGGTGAATCTTCACAGCCAGTAATAATTAATTAGTTAACTGGTTAGTTAGAATTAGTTAGACTATAGTAATTAGAAGTACTTAGTGTATTTACTGGTTAGAGATTTAGCTTATATATTATTATATTGTCTGAAAAGTATGGCTGAGCTAGCAAAGTTTAGATCAGCTGCTGTGCTCACTGCGAAGGAGATGGGGATGGATGGTCAAATTTTAATTCAATACGTAACGACTGAATGTGATAAATATATTGAAAGGGAAGATAGAAAGGTAGCTGAAGAGAAGAGGTTACAAATTGAGGCTGATAGAGAAATTAAGAGGCTGCAGATTGAGGCAGAAGAAAAACGACAGCAAAGGGAGGCAGAAGAAAAACGACAGCAAAGGGAGGCAGAAGAAAAAAGGTTGACTGCCGAAAGGGAGGCAGAAGATAGAAGGTTGCAGAGGGAGCACGAATTACGACTAAGGGAGCTGGAATTACAAGGCCCGGCCCCGGAAAATGGTGCCAGCCCTTTTGCCTCAGATGCTACGCCCAGTATGGGAGCCTCAAACTCAGCTATGGGGTTTCATTTAGACCATTTTGTTGAGAAAGACGATGACATAGAGGGGTACCTGGGACGTTTTGAGTTATTAGCTACTACATATGGGTTAGAGAGAGAGAGGTGGAGTTTAAAGCTATCACAGGGATTGAGGGGTGCTTCTTATGAAGTATTTGCCAAAATGAACAGGGAAGACCAAGACAATTATGACATGTTAAAGCAGGCTTTGTTATTAAGGTACGAGAAGAATGGTGAATTTTATCGTAAGAGATTTAGAAATGCCAAACTGTTGTCTGGGGAGACATACCACCAATTCTCGGCCAGACTAGAAACCTATTTGGAGAAATGGACGGCTCTGGGGAAGACCCAAGATCTTAAAGAAATGATCATGATTGAGCAATTGAGAGAGTCCATGGCTCCAGACATGAGAAAATTTCTCATGGAACAAGGTGCAGAGAAGTTGGGGGAAATTTTAAATGTTGCTGAGAGGTATCAGGCAGCCCAGGCAGAGGTAAGTGGTGCTACATAGACAATTTTAAAGCTCCACAGCAATTTAATAAATTTGATAATAGAGAGCAGGGAAATAAAGGTAGGACAAATTTTGAGCGGCCAAGAAATGACTATCGCGACAGAAACTCACAGTTCAATGACCAAAAGTTCAATGAAAGAAAACCGTTGAACCAAGGAAAAAGATGGTGTAAATGGTGCAAGAAGGATAACCATAACACCGAATTTTGTAGAAGGAAACCTTCAAACATTGCTGCAATGAAGTCGGGGACGCAAAGATTAAAGGTTAATCCTAAGGGACAACAGGAACCTTATCACCCCCCAGTTTGTGAGGATGTTATTTGTAATGGGGTCACCATAAGGTGCCTTTATGATACAGGTTTGGATTATGATTCAGTTGTGAAGTCTAGCCTAGTGGACCCAAGTCAGTATACCACAGAAACAGTGGAAATACAAGGGGCGACTAAGGACATACCACTCATGACACTTCCCATCGCAAGGATAACGGTGAAAACTCGCTATGTGGAAGGAGAAATCAGAGCAGCAGTGATAGATGAACCAATCTACCCTCTGATATTGGGGTGTAGATACGTCTTCTTGGGGAATCCCGAGAAACCTGTGATCATGGCGACAGTGCAGACCAGGTCACAGAAGAAGGAGGAAGAAGGTGAACCTATAAACGCTCATCCAGAGGAGATGAGGAAGGCGCAGGCTGAGGATAGGACACTCAAGCCCTGTTTTAAAAAATTGCCCAAATGCCACACACCTCCGAGCAAGGGGGAATATTTCATGAAGAATAGATTATTATACAGGAAGACAGGAACTAGATCCACTGGTCACGGACAGTTAGTTCTTCCCAAGAGATATAGGGCAAATTTGATAAGGAGCTTACATGTTGGAAAAGATGGTGACCATGAGAAAGTCGGTACCATCTGCCAAAAGATTGCTCTAAAATACTATTGGCCCGACGTAAATGTCGATGTTGAAAACTTTGTAGAAGCATGTGGCGTATTTCATGAGGGAACACCCACAAAGGGAAAATATGTGCAGGACCTAGAACCGCCACGGGGCAACTTTAGGCCTGAAAGGAAAACTAATTATACACGGGTAGACAAAGTGGAATGGGAGCCCCCCCTTTTCACACCCAGTCTTCACTTGAATGGATTAACATGGCCGCTATGCGAAGAGTACAAAGAAGAAATTTAACCCAGGATAGGATGACAATCCCTCGGTCAGACTTATATAAACTGGAGGAACAGACAAGAGAGCGAAGATCTCTCATAAACAATCTTAAGTGGGGAGACAAACCCCAGAGAAAAATTGGTAGTGGTCGATTTGTGAGTGATGATTCTAGGAAGAAAAGTCCTCATTATAAAGCTTCTAATGGACGGGACCAGATGAGTTCCATGAAAAATAAGTATGATAAATTAAAGATCCAGATGTAACTCTATTAAGGACCTGGACAGATGAGAAGGCAGAAGAGACTGTTACCTCATCGTATCAATATGTGAACGAACTGACCACTCGTTTGAAAGCTGGATGGAAACTGGCAAATGATAATTTGAAACAAGCCAGGAAGAAACATGCAGCATATTTTAATAGGAAGGCAAAGGACAGGGAACTGGCAGTCGGAGAGAAGGTGCTGCTTCTACTACCGGGAAGCCAGAATAAATTACAAATTGGTTGGCAAGGTCCATATACGGTTCTAGAGAAGGTGTCTAGAACAAACTATAAAATTGACAAAAAGGGGAAGGAAAAAGTTTATCATGTAAACCTGTTAAAGAAGTATCTGGACAGACCACTCCAGGAAAGCACCCCCTTATTGACCTTGGCTATTGCAACCCAGATGCAAAAAGAACCACTCACCTCACATGAATACCCATTACATCCTTGTGAAACAGCAGCACAGGTAAAAGTCAGTAAGCACCTGACTAAAAACCAGAGGGAGAGAGTTCAACAAGTTCTGGAAGAACATACAGATGTATTAACAGATAAACCAGGCCATACAAATTTGCTACAGTATGACATGAAACTGGTAGACTCAAACCCAATCTGTATGAGAGCCTATTCTATTCCGTTCGCGAAGGAGAAGGCATTAAAGGAAGAAATAGATTATTTATTGAAGGAGGGGATTATTTCGCACAGTGAATCATCTTTTAGTTCTAGTGTCGTTTTGTTGAGGAAACCGTCTGGGGAACACAGACTGTGCATAGATTACAGGAAACTGAATGCTGTCACAGAAGGACAAGTGGATCCATTACCAGACACAAAACAGCTATTTGCCAGACTGAACAAGGCAAAATACTTTTCAAAGGTGGATCTTAGTAAAGGCTATTACCAGATCCCAGTGAAGCCTGAAGTGAGACCTTATTTGGCTTTTAGCACTTCGGATGGACATTATGAATTCAATATGCTACCATTCGGACTGAAAAATGCTCCGAGTGTGTTTTCAAGGATGATGCGAAAATTGTTGGACCCCCTGAATAACCCATGTATCACAAATTTCATGGATGATATTCTCGTCGCCACCGAGACATTTGAAGAACACATTGAAGCTCTGGAGATGTTGTTTGATAGACTTCGGGAGGCGAACTTAACTGCTAGGCCAACAAAATGTTGTATTGGATGCAAAGAGTTGGAATTCTTGGGGCACACTGTATATCAGGGTAATATGACCCCTGATCCTAAGAACTTGGAAAAACTGCAGAGAGCACCTAGGCCGCAAACCAAAAAGGACGTGCGATCATTCGTGTCGTTATGCGGATTTTATCAGAAATACATCAAAAATTTTAACGCCATTTGTGCTCCTCTGACTGATCTGACTCGCAAGGGACTTCCAGATAAAATTATTTGGACTGCACAATGTGAATTAGCGTTCCAAGAGTTAAAGGAAAAAAACTCACTAGCAAGCCTATTCTCAAACTGCCTGATTTGACACAGGACTTTGTCTTAAGAACCGATGCAAGTAATGTGGGACTAGGAGGGGCTTTGTTGCAAAGATCATCTTCACCTGATGGGGAACTTAAACCAGTCGCTTATGCAAGCCGCAAATTGAATAAGGCGGAACAAGGATACTCCACAAGCGAAAAAGAATGTTTAGCATTAATCTGGGCAATAAAGAAGTTTCAAATCTATCTGTATGGTAGGACATTTGTGGTGGAGACGGATCATCAGCCTCTCGTGTTCTTGTCTCAGGCTAAGCATGAAAACGCAAGATTGCTGAGGTGGTCTTTATTGCTTCAACCTTATCAGTTTAGTATCCAATATATCCCAGGCAAATTGAATGTCGGTGCAGATTTCCTCAGTCGGCACCCCTGTGATCAAAATTAGAGTAATGGCAGACGTGAGGAGTAATTTTACCTATGTGTATCGCTGGTTTTGGAACTTGCCATAGGCATGTTTTCAGGTGGGGAGATGTGTAGTGAAATTGACAGAGATACAACGGTAAAATTCCTCCAAGGATAACATTTAAGGATAAAAACATAATGCGTAGGCTGCTGATGTACATAAACGCCTAGACCGCGGGTCATCACCCTCCATAAATTTGACTTGCTAGACCGGAGGGGAACGGAGTATCAAAAGGGAAAAAAATATGACTGGAAAGGCTAAAGAGACGCAATTGGGGGGGGGGGGGGGGGGAATGGATGAAGGAAAAAAAAAAAAATTCAAGTCCCCCAAATTGACACGAGGTACGGAATTGGACGTTTTGCGATACCAAGCGCTTGATTTGAATTTGAGCGGAAGAACGCAGATGTCTGAAAAAAATTACAAAAAATTAAAAAGTAAATTTTTCTTAATATTAATGTTAGGAATATAAAAATTAGCTGGCCAGATGGCCTATTCTGAGCAGTGAACGAATATGGTCTTAATTTTACAGACGGATAGATAATATTGAAAATAATGACAAAAGACAGTGTAGTTTACATCAGCCACAGACTGCATTGAATCTAACATATCGTTATTTGCACACAAAAACACGACCTTGGGGACGCAGATGTTCAAATTTACTTGGCATAGAAGTGAAGGGACATTGGTGGTAGCTGTGTCTAAATATAACTTTTTACAACAAAAATTTGAAGGGGAGAGAACGGTTGGGTCAAAAATCGAGCACAATTTTCTAGAAACACAAGTAGAGACGGACAGACTAACAGATAACCATCCATACGTGACTGAAGCTTGACTGAAATGACTTTAGTGAGGAAATTTGAAATTAAAAATAAACCTCGGCAGTGATTGGCCACAGACAATCATATCATTAGCGCTCAGAGCGCATTTGGGGTCATTCTTCAATAATTGTTCAGTGTTAGACACAGATTGTAAAGTGTGGTGTTTTCCCATATGAAAGACAGTGAGTTAAATTTAGGGACGCCATCCTATAGCCAGCAGCTCAGCTGAGTTTTGCTAGCACTTCTGTGTTAATTATTCATAATCTGGTAAGATTGAAATTATTTCTTTATATATTTTGAATATTGTTTCATGTTCGAGTGATTTGATACTGCCATATCATAATCTAGCCTTACAAACAAGTAGGGATTTTGCTCTAGACCCCCCGCCCAAGTCAGGGTCTAGGGACTAACAATGTACTTAAACACCAGCAAGGATTATGCAAGACAGATCAAGAGTTGAGAATAAGGAAACATATTACCTATCCTCTTTTAGGGTAGAAAACTAATAATTATTTTTCAGAATCTATAGTCTGGGAGGATCTATCGGATGTAAACCCACCATGGTAACTGTGCTGTTTGGTCAGAGAGATCTGACCTGTCTGTATAATGTGGTTGTTGTGTCAGTGTGGTGTCCAGACGTGGGTAGAGAATAGATTTTGACACATGGCCCATACTTTGATTGCAGAGCTGCGAGTTTCTGTCGTCCGAAGAAGTATCTATTCGGGTGGTGATTTACACAAGTGTATCTGTGCAGTCCTCGTGACAGAGACCACCATTAGTGCCCGCCAGCACGGAGAGGTGGGACCGCCTGATTTCAGCACCAGAGCTACAAATACCAGATGAGTGAGCCTCTGGTCTGCTGGATATTCACCAACCCCATTTAGTTGCAGATACCCCATAAAAATTCCCACCATTTTCTGGACACTATGTAGTCAATATAGACAGGTGTGATGAGACCACCCCAACAGCACAGACAATAAATATCCTCCTTAGTAGCTGACTACCAGAACATTTTAATAAAACTAACTATTCTAGTACTTAAATATGTTCACTTTTGCATTTATTATGTAACATTCCATGCATAATTTTTATAAATTTTAAATCCTTCTTTTAAAACAAGTTCTGGTCAAAATAAAACTTGATCCAGAACAAATAAATGTAATATAATTATATCAAAAACTTTACACACGTGAGTTAGTTCAGTGTATTGTAACACTTGTTAATCTTATTAGTCTTGTTAAATATCTATGGGTATATTTATAACTATCACACCACAGTACACATCATAACCCTAGACACTTTACGCAGCTACATTCATAAAAAAAAAATTAAGTGTGAGGTCGTAGTGGTAGCAAGAAAGGCCTTCTGACAATTCTCAATTATATTTTATCTCAGGAGCCTTCACAGCTGGCCTCATACAATTTACACGTAGTACCATCATCATCATACAATACCATCAATACCACTACACAAGGATAATCCTGTTTAATACTTTTCCTGGCACTGATAGTAACATTATTCCTCTATAATTTGTGCACTCTTGTAAATTTCCCTTCTTAGGCAACTTAACCAGATATCCTTCCTTCCATTCTGCTGGTATCTCTTCCTTTTCCCAGACTTTACCAAGTAATTTATATAACATCTCTGTAGCCGTGTCGATATCTGCTTTGATGGCCTCTGCTGGAATGCCATCAGAATTCTTCTTTCTCAACAGTTATACATTTAGCAGTCCATCTTGAAAATGGCCAACGTATGTATTTCAAGTTTAACAATGAAATGGATTTTGTTAATAGTCCGTGAGATACTACTTTGATGGCTTTTTTTTCAGATTATGCTCAAAAGCTTCTTTTGCAACCAATTTGACGTATGATGAAGGTCCTACATACTGTACATGTGTGACAGCGCACATGTTGTTTGTAAATAAAATGTCAATCGTGCAAATGTTCAGGTTAAGTTACACCATATTAACACAAAACAAATGTTATGTTACTATAAGTATTCTTATTAGTGTTCAGTGGTCTGAAAGGCTATACGCCCTAGATGTTGATTTCCACCATCATGAGAATGTGTGCAACCTTGTTCAACCCGGGTTCGTTCTTCTGGATGAGAATGCTGCTACGTGTTGATGTTTCTTGTCGCGTGATGTAACGTATAATGTAATGTTAGTGCTCTAACACAGTTCATCTCACAGTAGCACATAAGTCATTGACGACACTTAACAAAGTCACCAAGATAACTAACTGTTTCACTGAAAAACATTTTCTAAAGTCACTAACAATAATTAGCTTAATCACTGACAACAATCCAGTAAATAATAAAATGTTTATTAAGATTAAAAGTTGGATATAAGAATATTAAAGGATGCCTATTTACAGAACCAACAATATTAATTATTATTTTATTTCTTTTTCTAACTCTAGTTGTATCTGGTCTTATTCTATACAATGTGAGAACCCTTATTCTTAATTATCTCCATTTATATTCTTGTTCTCATCATGACAATTACCTTGAGAATCATTGTTCTCACTATTACATAACAATGTGTCAATTCAACAGTTACATTGATTCTCAAAATCTCATATAGATTACCAATATAATCTTTCTTAATATTCAGTGAACTTTTCTCATTAAGTTTTAAAGTATCTATAATTATGAATCGAGTCAGTGGTTCTCAATATGTTTACTAACAAGTGGCATCAACAGCTAAGCGCTTGAAATGAAAATCACCCCTATTTATTCATCTATTGCCTGCCAATCTGCCAGAAGAACGACTTACTTTGGACAGGGAGCGTCATATGTCCCAGAGAGCCAAAGATAATTCTGCTCAAAGAGAGGATCGGATTTCCGAAGATAGAACGCGCCATATTATCCAAACAGAAGCGCAATCTTTGCCTAGGAGATTGGCCTGCCTGCAGCGCTATCGATGACGTCACACAGACTTGAGGATAGAAAGGGTGCTTCGTCTAAACAAGAATGTGTTACCTGAAAATACAGAATCTTATGAATCTGACGGACGAAAGGTAACATTTTAGGTACAGTTCGATGTTTCATGTATACAGTGGAGTGCCAAAGGCATGGACTCCCTCATTTTCATTTACTGCTTTGGCTTGAGAACAAAATTCGACCAGAAGAAATCGATTCAGTGATTTGTGCCGAACTTCCAGACACGAATGTTGATCCAACATTGTATGATACTGTCATTATGAATATGATACATGGGCCTTGTGGACATTTGAATACAAAGTCTCCATGTATGGACTCCCATAAATGCATCAAGAAGTATCCGAAACTTTTTCACGTAAATACCATTACAAACGATGCTGTATACCCGAATCATCGAAGAAGAGAACCTGGCCGAATAGCGACGGTAAGAACAGGAATGCAGGAAATTGACAATCGTTGGGACATTAAACGAACAAGGGAAAGTGGCACAAGTAGCAGCAGCAATGAGGGAATACAAAATCGAGGTTCTGGGAATGTGTGAAACAAAGTGGAAGGGGGTAGACAGGAAGAAACTCATCACAGGTGAATTGGTGCTGTCCTCAGGACATGAAGACGAAAGTTCACACCACAGTGAAGGGGTAGCTCTTATGTTATCTAAAGAAGCACAGAAAGCACAAATTGAATGGGAAGCTGTTGGACCCAGAATAATAACAGCTTCTTTCAAAACAGCTAAAAAGAAAATTCATGTAAATGTCAACCAATGTTATGCACCAACTAATGACAAAGAAGAGTCTGTGAAAGAAGCATTTTATACTAAACTACAGGAAATTATGGAAAAAGTAAAAAGAAGAGACATCACAATTTTGATGGGTGACATGAATGCAAAGATAGGTACAGTCAACACTGGATTTGAAGAAGTCATGGGAAAACATGGGCTAGGAGTAATGAATGAAAATGGAGAGCTATTCGCAAACTTCTGTGCTTCATATCAACTGGCTATAGGAGGAAGCATGTTTCCACATAAGAGAATACACAAGGCAACATGGATATCACCAGACCATAGAACAGAAAATCAGATTGATCATATATGCATAAACAAGAAGTTTAGATCATCATTGCAAGATGTAAAGGTATATAGAGGAGCAGTTGTGGCATCAGATCACCATCTTCTGATAGCCAAAGTAAAAATGAAACTCAAGAGATATGCAACAATGCAAAATTATAGACAACAGTTTAATGTAGGACAGCTAAGAAATCAAGAAACAAGAGACAAATTTGCGGTCACAGTATCCAACAAATTCCAAGTGCTCCAACAGCTGGAAGAGGTAGAGAATACAGAAGACTATTGGCAGCAGGTCAAAACAGTATGGAAGGAGACATGTGAAGAAATACTGGGGAAAAGGGAAAGACAACAAAAAGCATGGATAACAACAGAAACCATCAATAAGATAAAAGACAGAAAAAACAAGAAAGCAGAGTTAAACACAAGCAAAACTAGAAGCTCCAAAGCCAAGGCTCAAGAAGTGTACACAGAAGCAAACGAAGAAGTAAAAAGAAGCATCAAAAGAGACAAGAGGAAGTATATTGAGGAGTTGGCAAGAGAGGCAGAAGATGCTGCAGCCAAAGGAAATATGAGAGAACTGTATAGCAGCACAAAGAAGCTAACAGGGAAATACAAGCAAACAAGTTGCCTCATAAAAGACAAGAATGGGAAACTGCTCAGCAATATACAAGAGCAAATGAAGAGGTGGACAGAATATTTTGAGTACCTTCTCAATAGACCAGCTCCACAAAACCCGCCGGACATCCAGCCAGCAGAAGAAGAGCTACAAATTAACGGTGAAAGACCAACGAAGGAAGAAATAAAGAAAGCCATAAAGCTTCTAAAAGAGGGAAAAGCGTCTGGACCTACACCAGACTACACAATGCATTGAACAAACAGAAAAGAAAGGATTTCACAATTTTGAAGAGGGACCTAAACCCGAAAATAGGAGCAGACAACACCGGTTTTGAAGAAATCATGGTGTCACGGAATTGCCTCCCCTGCTTTGCAGTAGTGGCGAAAGCTCAAGAGCATCTAACATGGGTCTTTAAAGGTGTCTACCTTCGCGCAAGATTACTCTTGGCAGAGTTGTAGATAGAAAGATAATGATGCTTCTATCTAAAGGGAGTTTCATAATATATTTTAGAAGTCAAGAACAATGCTGCTTGTGGCAGAGCAATTGTTAACTTAACATCTGATCCGCCATTTTTTATGAAGATTTATGCAAGGATTCGTTTCAGCTCGTTCAAGCCCCCACCCTGATTTACTTAGTGGAATTCTTCTTATTATGGTATAGTTAAAGTGTATTTATGAAATTGACTGAGACAAACAGATGTAGTACATTTAAAATTACTCAATCAATGTTAAAGTTCTATATATACAAAAACAAATTTAAAAATAAATTTAGTTTCAACAGTTATTAAAAAAATGAATAATTTTTAGCAAAAAAATAAATGTTCATCATCACTGATGTGGTGAATGATTGGGTAAGTGTTCACTTGGCAGCTTTTATGTTCTACTTAGCTCTCAATGAAATTCTGCTCCTGCTGATGGTTGTTCATTTGCAGATGGATGACTGATCGCTCGTCTCTGTTCAAGTTTGTAAGGTGCAGTACGTTCCCATAAGCGTCAGAGAGTGTCTACGAAGTTCGTACCGCGTCTCTCGAGACCCGTCTGATGACGGTGTTGTTCGTTCTATCTGATTCTGCTCGTTAGGGAGAGCCAAAAAAATTACGGAGCTCCTACTCACTCAATAGCAGACTGTTCAAATGTTTCAGGAGTTCCGATTCTTTACTACTCCAATGTGAGCATACTCAATATATTGTCTGATTTACCGTATAGATGTTTTGAATTTGTTTGTTTGTTTGTCTGGGTTTTTTTTTTAATTACGTTCTTGTTTGCTTAAACAAATACTTTAGTTTGATTATGATTGGGTAATTTCATTGTATGTTATATAACCTTTATAATAATTTATGCCTTTAATTTAATGTTCAAAGTAACATGTGGGAATGAAAAAGTATAGTATGCAAGATAAGTGAGATTGGAAGGGCAGAATGTTAGACGTGCCTGCGCGCCTAATTCTTAACCCTTTAAAAATAAAGTTTGTTCGTTCGTTCACCAACTAGTATGGTAAAAGAGCAGAAACAAATACCTTCATGAGTATTGAGTTTCCCGACACATACTTATGTGTCCCCCATCTCCTATTCCACCATCCCATCTATCTCAGATCTTTTACTGTCGCTGATAATTAATTTTAATCCCATTAAGTGGAAAACAGTCTTTACTTGTGGAGTGAATAGATTTACATTTACCTTTAAAAAGGTGAATATATTTATGGTAAACTTTAGATTGGTTGGAAAGGTTAATAAAGTAGATTTAATATGTTTACCTTTACATCTACAATGTTTGAAAATATTAACAATATAAATTGAAAATGTTTCCTTTGACAGCTACACTGGTTTGAAAATGTAATACTATAATAAGAATGTTCATCATTTCTTTCATCTTTCCCTCCCTAATCCATATGGAAAATGGGACTACGTCTGCTCTTAGTTCTCTAAAAGAAACTCGAAATAAAGCAGTCACCAGCTCTTGCAGTGGTGGTTCATGAAATCATCTTTCTATGTGCTGAAGTTGCCAGCCTCAAATGACGTGAACTTCCACTATCAATTGTCACACATCAATATTCCCATGGTAATATATACATATTAGTTCACATGTTAGTAATGCAAAAATACAGAATTTAAAATAAACAACTTACGCCAATCTTGGCTCACAGAATATTTGCTCAGAGACATATTTTAAGGCACTTGAGGAGGCCTCTTACACGTGTTCTGGGGCGTTGTTACTTTACAATATGTTCCAATTTTGACTCTTTGTTACAGTTTCCTCAGAATCCAGTTTTCCTTGTTAAAATGGTAGAGTTTTCTATTGTCAAGGTCCTCAAACAAAGTTCTGTACTGATAAATGGAATTTTGATTCTATTCTTCACTCTGGCAGGTCTAGTTGTTTTCTTGGCACGTTGATTTTTACAGTGTCCTAAAACAGCAAAAGTGTCAGGTTGTATTCCCCCTGACGTTCCACGCACATAGCTGTCTACTATTAGAGCAGGCCCCAATGATAACTATTGTTATGTTTGCATCTCGGATGCCGGCTTATAGTTTTAAACATGTGTAACCGCGCCATCTTGTCATCCACATTGTCTCCGTTGGTCACTGCCTTTTTATCATAACATCTTCAAGAAGAAGATATATTACTAGGCCACAATAAAGCCTACATTTAGTTGTGGTGTATATTTGTGTTTTCGCTCTAGAAATAGTTGTGGGTTATATTTGTGTTTTCGCTCCTTCTAGAGCATACCATCGAGTGTTACTTAAGTGGCCCAATCAATACGCGCTGCGGACTAAGTTGAGCGATTAGCCTTAGGGTCTATATAAAGAGAGTGTAAGCCTGCGAAAGACCCTATTCTTTCAAGAGCCGCCCAAATGAGAGAGAAACGAAATTAGGCAAGTCCTGTGCGGGTAGAAGAAGAACAAAGACATGATACGTGAGTTAATTTAGATTAGCTTTAGTTGTCAAATTTTATTATTTGTATTCAGCGTGTATGTTCTAATGTTTAATGAAATAGATAAAAAGATGTGTTTCCTAAGGAGATTTCTTCCAGGACATTAGATTTAGTTTTGAAATAATAGAAGATGAGTGAAAATATGTGTGGATAGATTGTAATAGTGTTAAGTACAAATCACAACTGTAAGAGTTTAGTAGCAATTATTTCTTTCGTCAGACCGGGCAAGAAAGGCAAACTATTTCATACATGTAACCAGGCAGAGAAGCGATCTATTACTTTAATTTAGATAATATTAACTAGTTGGGAAGATGGCAAAGGGGGGGGGGGGGGGCACGTGTTGATGATTGTGAATAAAGAAGGCTCCAAGGAGTCTGCATTAACACTCTTAGTTATCACGTGTTATAAGCATATAATGTTACGCTATGTTATATTGTGTGAATTGACACGTGGGTGAAGGCAGGTTAATGAATTTTCTTCAGTAATGGAAGAGATAGTTTAGGTTAAAGTGTATTTCACGATTATCGATTATTCAACTGCATATCTTTAGTGGGTTACTTTGAGTGAGGTGGGAATAGTCATTTAGATTTCTGGTGAGCGCAATGCCACTCCTTTGTGAGTAAGGCACTTGGAGACACCAATGCAGCTGGTGTCCATCACAAGCCCACAAGAAGCATTTTTATGCTATTGCAGTGGTTGTTTCGGTAACGATGTGTTTTTTATGTGATGAGTTCCCAATCTCATCAGGTGTCATATACGACACGCTTGGCCAGGCGCACCAGTCGTCACTTACGACATGTTCAGAGTGCAGGAACGAATATTGATGTGGATCGGTTGAGAGGTAGTAGCTTATTCTCATTACTGAGAGTATTTGTTGTACATATAGTTGAATATTATTTTATGTCCATTTTATTATTATTTAATTATGGTTCTGTGTAGAATGGTGTGACCGTGAGAGGAGGAGGTAAGGAACGGCACCAAAATCAAGTCTATGTGTGACCGGGCAAAGGGAGGAAAATCTGTAGATCGCTTATGCTAAGGGAAATAATCACAAGACTTTCTTTATTGTGGTTCTTCTGGGGAAGACTGGTTATTCACCAAAGATGTTGCTTCCAGAAGAGAGAAACAACCCAGGTAATCAAGAGTACTCGTAAGTGCCTTTGTGGTTTTAAATCTGAACTTGAAGAATTGACTATGAACAGCAACTTTAACAGTAAATGGAAATTTTAATAGTGCAGAGCATTTGATAAGTCCAAATGGTTATAAAAGATATCCTTTATTTCGTTCTGTTTCCAAGTAAATAGTAAGCAGTTCGAGCGATATTTCTGGTGGGGAGGAAAGGGAAAAACTGCCAGCTTTAGCCTCTAAGGCGAAAGGCTTACGGCTCCTCAATACTATAGTCGTTTTATGGCATCTGTTGAAATCCTAGCGAAATAAAAATTCGAACGAGACTTTGATTAAAACTAAGTCGAACTTACAAGTAGTGGAGTAAACCACAATATAATCGTAGCAGGGGTTAGTGCTGGGTCACTAATTTACCCTGGTTGGTAGGAGATCTCTAGACGGTTATTTTCTTATCCTAACCGTATGAGTCAAAGGCTTGTTGTTCAGTAGTAGGGGACGCGCCAGGTTGTTCCACACCTCGACTAAAGATTTTTTTTTTAAAACCTTTATTCGGTCATGATTACATCAATGTTATTTACAAGAGATAAAATTTGTACAAATTCTAAATAATATAAGATATATAGTCTGAGCTACTCTCCCCCTCCTCCTCTCTCCCGTCTAATCCCCAAGTAAGTAATAACAACCAGCAAACAATATTTTAAACAAAACAAAGACACAAGGATGCAACAAAACCCTATCAAATCCAAAGGTCTCAACAATATCCCAAACAACTATCCTAGTAACTACAAATCAGTAACAATCAAAGTGTAAAATTATTTGGATGATGAAACAGAATGTAAATGAGGTTATGAAGGTTCTAAGTACATCGACACCCTACCATGAGATGAATGATGAAGACATATGTGATAAATGTATTTGATATTTACAGAAGAAGTGTTTACATCCAAAGCTACTTGCTTTGTATCTATTTACATTAAATAGTTGAACAACAAAGTATTTAAAGCTAGGTGTATAACACTAAGGAATTTTAAAGTTGTTCTGTTATGTCTTTCGTCATGTGTTCATATAATTGTGTAAATATTGTACTGTCGTAATGTCTACCGTCACACACGGCCCTATTTCTACACGTCCAAACAAGATATCTAAAGTCAGCTAGTAAAGTCAGTAGCTTGAGTTCTGTTCGTCTCATCATTCGTGGTAGCGTGTTAAGCGTAACTGCTCTGTATAAATTTAGCGTTTGTTGCGCGTTGGAGGCTATTAGTTTCCTTAATTTATTTAGAGTAGGTACCACTGTTTTAAATGTGTAAAACAAGAGGTCCTCTGTTTCTATGGGTTGTTACTGCACAGTTTACATGTTGGTAGCGCTTTGCCTGCTTTTTTTGCTGACTGCATGCCCGCAATAGGTGTTAAACTGTGTAGTAATCTTAAAGTGACTTCTTTTGCTTGTGGTTTGATGTCTATTGCATGAATGTTTGTGAAACTCTGTGTGTAATCAGTTATAAAAAGGTTGTACCCTCTTCATGTGTTTAGAGGTGTTTCTTGTGCTGCAACTAGAAGTTTGTATATAAGTTTGGTGTCTTGTTTTATTAAATGTTTATTTCCTTCTAAATTTTGTAAACATATTGCGTAGAAGGGTGGTGGTGTACCAAAAAATGAGGTTGGTTATTGTTTAGTTTACAAAGATTAGATAATCTTATCCCAATATAATAGTGTGCCAGTGGGTATAGACCCGGGCTTTTTATTACTTCCCCTATGTATTTAATTCTTAAAGCTTTAATTTTAGTATTGATATCCTGTAAGGCTATCCCCCCTTTATTTTTAGGTTGTATTAAAGTAGCGTGTTTAATTCTGTACCAAGTGTTCCTAAAAATGAAGGCCCTAATTAGTTTATTTATTTCCGTTATAATCTTTTTAGGTACTATCTGTATGTTTGCTGTATAAATTATTTTTGCATAATAAAATAATTAACTATATCACTTCTTCCGAAAATGGTGGCCGTTTTGTATTTGTAAAGTTCTAGCATCTTTTGAATTTTCTCTAACAATTTTGTCCATGTTTCTTTGTTGGGGTCTTGTGGATTAAAAGAATAGTTTATCCCATAAATTTTAATCTTATTCACTTGTGTTAATTGAAAAGGGAAATCTGATTCATTACCCCATCTACCTATCCCCATTATACTAGATTTTTGAATGTTTAGTTTGGATTCGCTAGCGTATCCAAACTCTGTGAAAACCTCTGAAATATTTTTTGTAGAATCTTTTGTTGTTGGAAAGAATATCGTATCATCGGCGTAGGCCAACAATTTTCTTTCCCCTGTACCGGGAACGAAAGTTCTCGTGATATTTGTATCTTGTCTTATTCTTTCTAAAACTGGTTCTAATGTTATTACGTATAACAGGGGCGACAATGGACACCCCTGTCTGACACTCCTTGTTAATTTGAATGATTTGGTTAAGCTGTGGTTAACCAATATTTTACTTTCGGGTCTTGCGTATAAGATTTTAATCCATGTCCTAAAATATTTCCCTATGTTATTTGCTTTAAGACTTTTATGTAGAAAAGCATGTGATACTCTATCAAATGCCTTTTCCTGGTCTAAAGATAATATGGCGCTCTGGCACTGCCTATCATGTGTGTATGTGATTAGATCTTTTATAAAATGTGTGTGTCTGCAAATATTCCTGCCGAATAAACTACATTGTTGATCTTCATGTATTATTTTATGCATGTGTGGCTTAAGCTTCAGAGTAAGCGTTTTGGCTAGAATCTTGTAATCAAAATTTAAAAAGGAGATGGGCCTAAAATTCTTAATTGATTTTTTTTGTCGTTACTGTCCTTGGGAATTAAAGTAATGTAAGATTGATTTAAACTATCCGGGAGTTCCCTGTTTTGAAAAGCTTCCTCAAACATTTTAATTAGGATGGGGCCTAAACAGGGGAAGAAAGCCCTGTAAAATTCCGCCGTTAACCCATCTGGCCCGGGGGCTTTATCTTTTTGAAAAGTACTAAGGGCTTCTTGTAAATTGTTTAAAGTTAAAGGTTGGTCTAGCTTCTCGCTTTCCTCATCACTTAAACACTTGGCGTATTGTAGGAATTTATCTTGTATGTTTGCGTCGGTTTCTTCTTTAGTATATAGTTGTTTATAATATTGGAAGAAAGCATGGCTAATGTTGGTGTTGTCTGTTTGATGCTGCCCATTCATATCTGTTATCTCATGAATTTGTCTACTGCGTTGTACATTCTGTTCAATTGCTAAATATTGCCTACTAGGGATCTCTTGCGTTATAGTGTTTAGTTTTGACCTAAGTAGTGCTCCCTGGTAGGTATACTGCCTTTATTCATCTAACTGTACTTCTAAGGTATGGATGTGAGGGTTCGTGTTGTCTAAACTTTTGGCTAAACTAATTGCTTCTTCTAAAATCCCCTCTTCTTTTTTAAAATTCCTATGTATGAGTGTGGCCGAAATCTGAGTCTTATCTCTTATTGTGTTTTTAACATATCCCAATATTGTGCGATGTTATTATTGGGAATGTCCTGTGCATAACCTTGTATAAGTTGTGTTATTTGTTCTGTGTAATAAGTGTTTTTAAGTAGGTTGTTGTTGAATTTCCAGTGCGGAGATCTCTTTACTTATTTGTGTGTGTCCCCCGTACTTAAAGATGTATAAACTGCGTGGTGATCTGTGAATTTAAGAGTGTTTTTTATGTGATATGTTTTGTGTATATTGTAGTCACTAGTGGTATAAATTCTATCTAGTCTTGAAGCCAGTCTGAGATATGGGTTTGTCTTGTCGTAGTATGTAAAGGTTTGTTTGTTGGGTTCTATTTTCCTGTATGCGTCTGAAAGGTCATGTTCGTCTAACGTAGCCTGAACCTGTCGTACATGTGAGAACTTTTCTCGTGTCTGTGCTCGCGTAAAGCCACTAGACCGGTCTAGGTCAGACAGGACGCAATTAAAATCCCCCCCCCCCTAAAATTTTCTTTATCCCTTTATAATGTTCCGTTAAAATGGCATGTAAACCGTCATAAAATTTAGGTCGGTCAATTTTCGTTGCTGGGGCGTAAATATTGATGAGTATGTGCGTGTCATGTTTGTTGTTTTTGTTTTGTATTTGGATTATGACAGTTCTGCCATAACTGTCAGTTCTATAATGTACTGTTTCCCAATCTTCATTAATTTGAAGGATGGCAGCACCACTATGGCAGGTGCTCCGGTCAAACCAAATATGTTTCAGTCATAACTTAGTTACTATTTGACTGGCATGTAAGTCAGTAGTAACACCGGTCTGTTGCAAGAACCGGAAATCCGGTTTATCTTTTTTAATCAGTTTATTTACATGGTCTAGTTTATTTTTCAAACCATTGATATTGAGAGATATTATCTTTAGACTGCATGACGGAGTGGTAAGCAGAGGTTGGCCACCCGTTATAAACTGTCTACCTGGCAAAGTGGCACAGTGGTCACTTGCCATATCTAAACTATCTGACAAAGCGGGGACTCAGTGCGGACCGTCTGTCCTACTTGAGTTACAAGAATTACAAGACAAAGTAGTGGTCTGAGGCTGGCTACCTGCCACAGGTGAATTTCTCAACAAAGCGCTAGTTGACGGTTTATCATGTGTTGTAATGATTGTACCAGGCAAAGTGATAGGCTGGTCACTTGTTACACATGGCTTACACAAACGAGCGGTGAGGTGACTGTAGGCTGACCGCTTTCTGTCATAACTAGGCCACTCGACACGTTCTTGTTTACATTGCTTGGCAAGGCGGTGCTTAAGAGCTGACCGGTTGACCTAATTACATGACTGCTTGACGAGATAGTGACTGAGGGCTGGCTATCCGTTCTGCACTGATAGTTTTGGCTAAGCGCAGATGAAACCAAGCCGCCTAACACTCCCACCCTAGTAGGGGGGAGAGTTGACTGCTTAATTACAACTGTGCGCATTTAAGGGTGTGTTCAGTTGTTTGTGTCTAAAAACAAAAACATCAAATAACTACTTACATTAAACACAACTCTTAAATAATAATAATATACACTCCCTAAACTATAGGTGTTTACACATTTTACTTTTAAAATTACATCACTATAAAAAATAAAGGGAAAAAAAGTTCATTTCTCCGGACACCGGCAGTTCACTGTCTGTTCTTGTTGTAGGTGCAACCAAGGCTTTCCTATACTTGGGAACTGGACAGGTCTGTTTGCACTGGGCCTCAGTGCACGGGGAAAGAACTTCTAGTAGCAAACTCATTCACTCACATGTTCAAAAAGATTGCCCATCTATGAAGATATCTGCTTGAGACAACATGGCCTCCATGTCGTCCTCTTCTGTAGTTGCCGCCCAACAGGAGGGGGCTTGCGTATTGAACGGCGTCGGCGCCTATAGAACCTCATGTCTTGTTGGTGATGATCTTCTGCTGTTAGGTGCTGACATCACACGCTCGTTGGCGACAGGTGTCGACGAGTTCCCTCTCGGGGAGGGCTCTGGCGTAGGCGCCCTGGGTGATGGTGGCAAGTCTCTTCGGCTAGGGGAGCGCTTGCTCGGCGACTTGCTGTCACTACGTTTTACTTCTTTTGACCTCACAGGCTCTGTTGCCTGGAGCAGGAATCTTTTTCTATTGATTCCTTTTTTTTTCTTCATGTTATTTATCACTTTTGTATATCCATCACCCTCACTGGCATCTGGGCCATCTGGGGTAGGGAGCTCGTCTGCCCTGCTCTGCTCTGCCGGTGTTTTTTCGACAGCTGTCTCTTCCTCCCTCATTTTCTTGACCTGGGGGGGGTGGCGCCCGCTTCCTAGGGCACTGGCTGACCCAGTGGTCATCCTGCCCACACACCGCACACTGTATTCTTCTTCCGGGCAAGGACACCCATATTCTTAGCACTTTGTCCTCGGCTGCTTTCAAGTGCACAAAGTGCGGTATCCAATGTTCGGATGGTCGGTGTTGGAAATTCCACATGTCGTGGGCATTTTTGATCCTGTACACTTCTACGTCTTTATCTCCCGACACTTCTGCCGCTATTCTTTTTACTGCCTCGGGCTTCATCGTGGGCGGCATCCAATGTAGCACGCCTTTGGATCTTTCCTTGTCATGATGCTCAATCTGAATGCTCATCTGAGGGTTGGTCCACTCAAATCTTTTCCCATGCAGGCACTTGTAGTGTTTCAGCTGAGCTGCTGCTGTTAAAGTGGCATACCACTTATAAGGGCCCGCGAAGCGGTACAAAGTGGCAATGCCACTCAGGCCGACACCGGCTGGTCCAGCTAATATGCTGGCTATTAAAGAATTCGATGCCTTGTTGGCCTGCGGCCCTGAGATTGTAATTACCAGTGTCCCTGGTCTATGGAGCATGCCTCCTTCTAAGTCTTCGTTCAGATCAATTAAAATGACGGGCACGATAGGTGCGGACATTCTTATTTCTATCTTTCTTGGTACTAAAACCAAATTGGATTGAACAAAGTCACAAGGCTAGCCTAAGCTAACAGCTAAGGCTAACACCACAAACCTGAGAAGTTACAGCAGGAGGTAAAAACACGTCTTCACGGCTTAACGGGTAAAGATAACGCCTTCGGTTTGACAACTAGCTTTGAGATAACTGTCTCAAGCTCTGACTGGTTACAATGAAGCATCAGTCTTTATACTAGTCTGGTACTATGGCTTGCCAGAGGAAATATTTCTCATTGGAGTTAAGACCGGAAACCTTCAAATGATTGGTCTTGGGGGCTAGTGGACTGTTGAAATAATCTTTAACCTAACCAACTACGAATGCTCTAGTCTAAAATTATTGTTTCTATGTGATGATGACCAACCATTGTTTAAAGTTCTCTCTAATCTAAATGTTTTCCGGTCTGACTTGTATGGAGGCCACACAAGGTTTGATGACATCATGGGTTCATGTGTGTCATGCTGATGATGTCATTGATTCTTGACTAGTGGTTTATTTATCTCTAACTAGTCATTCATAAGTACTTTACTATAAGGCTAACAGTTGAAGCGACTTAATAGTCTACATTGTTACAATATCACACATTACTTAACTCTTACATAATCAGGAAATATATCACACATTACTTAACTCTTACATAATTCGGAAATATATCACACATTACAAAATAGCCTACAGATATAACCGACTGATCCAGGCACATGGTTAATATTTGAAATAGATGCCCTGCTTTGAAACGTTGAAAACACTGAACCAAATAATACGACGTAAAAGTAATGACGTATTTTTTGTTTAAGATTTTTGATACCAATCACCTTGCCACGGGTAGCAAGAATTCTAGCCATTGGACACAGTCACATCCCAGTATTCAGTTTTTTCTTCATTTATTTACTTATTTATTTATTTGGTTTAAGCAAATCCAAACTCCTCGTTAAGAGATAACCCTTGCTCATAAATAGGAAGCAAAATAAAAAATATGGGGACTTATAGGGCAGCAACAAACTTTGCTCTGTCAATGGCCATCATTCGTGCAGTGCCCCAGCTCTGGTTCATTCTTTGCATCTTGACCTCATAGTTCTCCGCCAAATTCTTTTTGGTTGGCCTCTCTTTTGCTTTCCTTCAGGGGTCCATAGCATAGCTGTTCTTGTGATAACATTAGGGTCTCTTCTGAGGACGTGGCCAACTCAACTCCGCCGTCTACCAGCTATAATGGTGTGAATGTCCTCTTGGTTGCTCCGAGAAATCAGTTCTTGGTTGGTGATGGTATTCGGCCAAAAGATTCGGAAAATTAAGGTAAGAAATTGATTGACGACCAAGACATAGTCAAGTAAGCAGGAACTACACATCAAAACTCAACTCCGACAACTGACAACACACCTTACAGTTATATAATTATATAGGCAAGAAAAGAAATCACTCAGTCCTGCACCAACGAAACAAAATCGTAAAGCAAGAGAGACAGATCATCACTGACACATCAAATAAAACAGGACAATGGAAGATTGTAATGAACGAATAACTCATTCCAGTTTTAAAGTTCCTACGACCAATCATCATCAACAAAGTCATAAATCAGTTGGAGCTAAGAAAGATGACATTACCGGCAGACACAAGCGGTAAACACACAAACTGAACCAACCAAAGACACACATGCATCTAAATTTCTGCTATTTTCCGTTCGAAAATTCGTGTCCACACATTGAACGTTGTAACTTTGCAACCCTTTGACGGATGTTATTGAAATTTGCAACGTGTCCTACAGATATCAATGCAGTTATTAATATATTTTTTGCCCTTACAAAACTCATGTCATGTTCGAATTTTCTTCTTTAAGTTATATACAAAACTCTTACCGTTGTTTGTGTTAATTTTTATTAGTTCTACATTAAAGTTGCAAGATCCGTTCAAAAACTGCGCATCTAATTTTTGTTGCAGCACAGCACAAGCGATGAAATGTGCTATTCAATATTTTTTTGATTTGAATTAGTGTAGTGAGTACATATCCGCACCAGTGCGCACTTATTGCACACAGTCGCTAGTAATTATTTCAGTGGCGTATGCTAATTGCAATGAGTTGGCTGCAACGAAACAAAACGACACCAGCGTATAATTTATTAATAAACTAAACTGCATAGTTATGAAAAGCGCAATGAATCTGAAATGCAAATTTATCACTTTGCAGAAGTAACTGTAATATTGTACAGGCATTTTCGCAGAGAGGCTAAGATGGGTTGTTTATACCACGACATCCAAGAACCAGGGAGGAGAACACGAAAGGCCCTGGTTGTGGATAGAAGATCTTTTCGACGTTGGATACAACAGGACGGTGATTGTACAGAGGCTGCGGTTAAGCAAGGAAGGAAGAAAAAAGTGATGATTTTGACAAGGATGTCATTAGACGTTTGATTTTGAAGATGTTTAATTCCAATCAACTTGTTACTCTCCGCATGCTGAAAAGTCGGCTGCAATCAGAATGCGACATTAACGTCTCAAAAACAACTCTTTGGCAACTTGTCAGAAGTGTCGGCTTCACTTTTAGAAAAACGTCTGGCGGAAGGAATTTTTTATGTGAAAAACCACATCTTGTTGCAGCTCGAAGCAAATACCTCAGGGAGATTCGTGAGAGAAGGCAAGACGGCTATGATATAGTATATTTGGACGAATCTTGGGTTAATGCTCATCATACGAATGAGAAAGAATGGCAATCTGTTGACGGAGACCATAGAAGGAAAATTCCCAGCAGCAAAGGTCAACGCATTATATTAGCACATGCTGGCAGCAGACAGAATGGGCTTGTCCGTAATGCAGAGCTTATTTTTCTATCAAAGTCTGTAGATGGTAGGGACTACCACAGTGAAATGAATGGGCAAATTTTTCGAGATTGGATAGTGAATACACTCCTCCCGACTCTAGATAGGCCGTCTTGCCTGGTGATGGATAATGCGTCCTATCATAATGTTCCAGCGCAGGAGGATAAAGCTCCCACTTCGGCAAACACGAAAGACGAAATCAGGAGGTGGCCTGTGAATGAAAATATCTTCGCTGACAACAGCTATTTAAAACCAGAGTTGTTGCAGCTTGTGAGACAGAGGAATAAGACAAAAGTGTATCTGATTGATAAAATCATCCAAGAGCAAGGTCATGTTTCTCTTCGACTCCCACCTTACCATTCTCACCTTAACCCAATAGAGCTGGTTTGGGCTAGAGTTAAAAGGCAAGTGGCCGCCCAGAACACCACTTTTAAAATGTGCGATGTTAAAGACATGACTCGTGAGGCCCTTTCACGAATAGACACAGAGTACTGGGCTAAATGTGAAGAACACGTGCTACAGGAAGAAGAAGATTACTGGCAGCGAGATGGCTTGCAGTTTATCCAACCAATAACTGTTGTGAACTAATTGGAGTCGTCCGATTCGGAATGAAGCACGTCGATCGCATTCCTTCGTTTGTGATAACTAATTTCATATACAAATCTATAATAACACATAAACAGTTACGATTCATCATAACTTCCTGATGATTTACTGCTATCATGGTTCCTTATCAGAACATCATTTCTCGAATCAAAATCACGTGAACAACCAATCACACATTTAGGACACGCCTTTGAACCGTCTTGTCGCACAAATGTTGTGATTTACTGTAAGAATTAATGTTACGGGCAGATTTAGGCAAATGTTCCAAGAAGATCAAAGAAAATCGCCGTTATGCACATTTCGCGACAGCTGTGCATGTAATGATCGCAAAATCTTAACTGCATGGAAAATCTAGACTGCATGCAAAAATTCATGTCCATACAACAAACAGTTTTGGAGAAAATTGACTCTTTCTGTGTGCACGAATTTCCGAACGGACTATAGTTGACCTTTTAAAGATGTGTCCTTTTCAGAGCTGCCGTCGAACCAGTAATAATAGGTGACGACTACAGACAACCAGCTAAGGTTCTTTACACTATTAGCCCTTTTCATTGCTTACAACAATGCTAACAAGTAAATAAAAAAATTAAAAAAAAAACGACTGAGATAACAGTCTAGCTGTCAAAACATAATAGCAATTAGAAAAAATACGCCAATTATAAGCGAAAGATCACACATCTGGTCAGATTGTACGGGACATCGGAAATAAAGTAAAAAGATACTTAACCACGTGATGCTGTAAGCAGCGGCTGAGTCCGTCACTAGAGCGACAAAGAAATATTACAAACACATCTGGACTGTATAACTACAACGCCTTGAGGATGAAGTAATAAATGATAGAAACACTGGAGCGAGAAAAGAAACAATTGACACTTGTCACGGACAGGCCGCGGTAGCATAGTGTTTAGTGCACTGGCTTCCTAGCTCAGTGGTCTATGGTTCGATCCCCAGTTAAGGTGGGATTTTTTAGGCCGCAAACGGCTCCTGGGTCGACCCAGCCGCAGTAAGGTACCAGAGCAACTTCTGGGAAGGTTAAGGCGGCCGGCGTGATGCTTACCACATCACCCCTAGTGTGCCGAATGTCGAGAAAATATGGGCCTAACACCAAATTCCCAATCTGCTTCAATGGGCGTGTAACGGGATCCTTTACCTTTTTTCGGACGACATTAATATTTTTCATAAATTCTCTCCCTGTCATCAATGAATAGTTAGGGGAGGTAGCTTGTTTGCTTTCAAAGGGAAACAATTAAATTATAAATAAATTATCAGACTGAAAAGAAGATGTTCATACTTTGTAACTTGTATAAATTTATTATAAACAGTTGCATTAGTCTTACTATTTTGTTTTAGGAGCATAATTTGTTATTTTAAGTTTTTTAAATATTCTTTTTTTTCTATGCATATTGTCAAAAAATTTAAAAGATTTTCAACTTAATGCACATTTTAAAGTATTGAGCACTTAGCTGTTCTACCGCTCACAATGATAATACACTTGTGCAGGCTTCTGTCCACTCGTAGATGTACACAACAAAATGTTTCATCAGCACTAACTTGCCTTTTTTTGTATTTCTATCAATAGTTTTCTGCTTCCGTGTTATTAATAAAAGAAAAACACATTTTATTTTTATTGCTTCGTATTTATGGTCAAGGATTTTCTCTTAAAAAGGAGTTTGGATTTGCTTAAACCAAATAAATAAATAAGTAAATAAATGAAGAAAAAACTGAATACTGGGATGTGACTGTGTCCAATGGCTAGAATTCTTGCTACCCGTGGCAAGGTGATCGGTATCAAAATCTTAAATAAAAAATACGTCATTACTTTTACGTCGTATTATTTGGTTCGGTGTTTGCAGCGTTTCAATGCAGGGCATCTATTTCAAATATTAACCATGTGCCTGGATCAGTCGGTTATATCAGTAGGCTATTTTGTAAAGTGTGATATGTGTCCTGATTATGTAAGAGTTTTGTAATGTGTGATATATGTATTGATTATGTAAGAGTTATGTAAAGGGTGATATATTTCCTGATTGTGTAAGAGTTATGTAATGTGTGATATATCTCCTGATTGTGTAAGAGTTATGTAATGTGTGATATATTTCCTGATTAAGTAAGAGTTAAGTAATGTGTGCTATATTTTCTGATTATGTAAGAGTTAAGTAATGTAATATATTTCCTTATTATGTAAGAGTTAAGTGATATATGTCCTGATTATGTCAGAATTAAGTAATGTGTGATATATTTCCTGATTATGTAAGAGTTAAGTAATGTGTAATATATTTCCTTATTATGTAAGAGTTAAGTAAGGTGTAATATATATCCAGATTATGCAAGAGTTATGTGAGGTGTGATATATTTCCTGATTATGTAAGAGTTATGTAATGTGTGATATATTTCGTAATTATGTAAGAGTTATGTAATGTGTGATATATGTCCAGATTATGTAAGAGTTATGTAATGTGGGATATTTCCTGATTATGTAAGAGTTATTAATGTGTGACATATTTCCTGATTATGTCAGAGTTAAGTAATGTGTGATATATTTCCTGATTATGTAAGAGTTATGTAATGTGTGATATATTTCCTGATTTTGTAAGAGTTAAGTAATGTTTGATATATTTCCTGATTATGTAAGAGTTAAGTAATGTGTAATATATTTCAAGATTATGTAAGAGTTAAGTAATGTGTGATATATTTCCAGATTATGTAAGAGTTATGTAATGTGTGATATATTTCCTGATTATGTAAGTGTTAAGTAATGTGTGATATATTTCCTGATTATGTAAGAGTTATGTAATGTGTGATATATTTTCTGATTATGTAAGTGTTATGTAATGTGTGATATATGTCCTGATTATGTAAGAGTTATGTATTCATGTTCCTAAAGCGCCCTATGGAGCATAGATCCACAACTACAGCTGGTCACCATGGAGACAGCCTACATTAAAACATGCATGTGCTCTTCCAGTGGTGGTGTCTGTACCAATTAAATAAACGTGATGTGGTGGCCAGCCACATGTATGTGTGGCCGTGCATTGTTGATGATGTTGTATAGTGGTTCGTATCACTACCCAACAGTCGGCAGGCCTCGGTTGATGGTATAAATGTCATTTCTTACTGATGCAAAACAACAACAGTTCACGCAGACAGCTGACGATTGATATCAACACTAGATGAGAAACTTGACTCCGATAACAGTGCAAAATATGATGACGTTTATTTACGTGTAACGTGGCTGGTGTGAAATAATGGGTCCAAACTTCCCTTGAGGTTGGTCAACCTTGTACAGCATAAATTTAAACTCAATTATTTTCTCAATGTCTTGCTCTCTCATTCTTCCTTACTGCCTCAGTGTTTACTAGCTGTCTCTAGATGTTAGGGCGGTCATTCTTCCTTACTGCCTCAGTGTTTACTAGCTGTCTCTAGACGTTAGGGCGTTCATTCTTCCTTACTGCCTCAATGTTTACTAGCTGTCTCTAGATATTAGGGCGTTCATTCTTCCTTACTGCCTCAGTGTTTACTAGCTGTCTCTAGATGTTAGGGCGGTCATTCTTCCTTACTGCCTCAGTGTTTACTAGCTGTCTCTAGACGTTAGGGCGTTCATTCTTCCTTACTGCCTCAGTGTTTACTAGCTGTCTCTAAATGATAGGGCGTTCATTCTTCCTTACTGCCTCAGTGTTTACTAGCTGTCTCTAGATATTAGGGCGTTCATTCTTCCTTACTGCCTCAGTGTTTACTAGCTGTCTCTAGATATTAGGGCGTTCATTCTTCCTTACTGCCTCAGTGTTTACTAGCTGTCTCTAGATGTTAGGGCGTTCATTCTTCCTTACTGCCTCAGTGTTTACTAGCTGTCTCTAGATGTTAGGGCGTTCATTCTTCCTTACTGCCTCAGTGTTTACTAGCTGTCTCTAGATGTTAGGGCGTTCATTCTTCCTTACTGCCTCAGTGTTTACTAGCTGTCTCTAGATGTTAGGGCGGTCATTCTTCCTTACTGCCTCAGTGTTTACTAGCTGTCTCTAGATGTTAGGGCGGTCATTCTTCCTTACTGCCTCAGTGTTTACTAGCTGTCTCTAGATGTTAGGGCGGTCATTCTTCCTTACTGCCTCTCTGTCTCTAGATGTTAGGGCGTTCACGACTGGATAACGACTACTGCTGTCGAGATTTATCTCCCTTCTAAATTTTTCATGTATGTGAAATTCAACTGTCTCTCAGTCATTTTGATTCTAATTCTTCTGTCTCTGTCTCTTATGTTTTTGTTTTCTGTGCTCTGCTTAGCGTGTCTTGATAAAGACTAGCTTAACCACCAGGGGTGACAATTTCTGCCAAATTATATCATTTCCTTCTTGTTAGGCTGACAACCGGTGTACAATTTCGTAGTTCTCCTGACTAGCTGCTGTCTATTGTTCTTCTTATGTATTTACTAGACCACTTAAATTACACAACATACCTGGGTTTCGAAATGTCTTGAAAATACTTCTACATTCTTGAGATTGGAACACTGTCTCTTGTCTACTGAATTAAATATGATAAGTATCATGGAGGAGTTCTATGCGATTAAAAGGCTTGACAGCAGTACAGTACATATTTATGTCACCACAGAAAGCAACCAACTCATTGGCATATTGTCTGGTTGACACCCCTTAATGTCACTTGCTATTTCTTAGTATCTGTTACCACTAGAAACAATATGTTCTCCTGAGTATTGCGTTTCCCGACACATGCTTATGTGTCTTCCTGTTCCTATTCCACCATCTCCTCTACCTCAGAATTTACCCTTGATGAGAATTAAGCGTAATCCCTCGAGAGAAAACTTTCTTTACATTTAAATTGAGTAGCTTTATATTTACTTTACATTTAAATGAACAGGTTAATAGTATTAATAGAATATTTTTACATTAACATCTACACTGATGGAAAATTGTTTTCAATATATACTGAATATGTTTTCATTTACATCTACACTGGTTGAAAAGCTTTGAAACTTTCATTAATTTTAAAGTGCATATGTTTAAATAGACATTTACACTGGTTTGGAAAAGAAATATTATAATTAAATTGTACTTTATTTCTTTTATCTTATCCTCCTGCTCCATATGGAACTTGAGACTACCTTTGCTTTTTAGTTCTCATTGAGAAACAACTGGCAATAAAGCAGTCACCAGCCCTTGTAGTGGTTGTTCATGAAATAATCATTCTATATGATGAGGTTGCAAGCCTCAAATGCCTTGGACATCCAATAGAACTTTTCACATATTGTTATTCATATTGCAATATAAACATATTATTTCACTTGTTAGAAATGCAAAAATTCAGAATTAAAAATAAACAACTTACGACAATCTTAACTCACAGACTGTTTGCTCAGAGAAGTAGGTTTAAGGCACTGGCAGATGCCTTTTTCACATGTCTTGAGGGTCTTTATGTTAGCACTAAACTCCCACTATGACTCCGTGTTTCAGTTTTCTGAGTTTCCGGTTCCTTATTAAAATGGTTTTCCTGGGCTCTTTAAGTCCCTCAAGATGTTCCACAAAGTCCGGTCTGATAAAGAGAATGCTGAATTCTAAACCTGTCAGTCTGGTTTCGTCTTGGCAAGCGATCCTCACAGTGAATTTTCACAGAGTCTTAAAACTTTAAAAAGATCAGGTTATATTGCCTGTCCTCCCTCACATTTGTTTTGTTACGATGCTAAGAAAGCTCCAATCGTTTAAAACATGCGTGTTTAGTGAGGTAATTTCAAAATAATTTCCGCCTGAAATAATATGCGTTATGCAAACGGTTACGTGTCCCATAAATGGAAGGAAAACATTCGATCCTCTATCGGCAATGTGTACAAATGATTTATCATTACTTTAATATAAAGGAATTTTTTTTTTCCCAGCCCTTCGGCCCAATGACATTGTGGCCGTGTACATAGTTGTTCCTTTGGAAACAGACTATATTCTTACAAGACAGAGGAAGCACAGACCACCCCATAATTTTATATTTTATGAGAAACAGAAAATAATAAATAGTGTCACATATTTAGGGTAGAGTCGCTTCTACACGCCATTTCTAATAATTGGGTGATTTCCCCTGACCAATCGGATAGCTCAGATTTACCCCGGGGAAAGTGGAACAAAGACGCCATTTTGGCAGTAGAATGAAAGAGCGCAACTCAAGAGGTCGTATCTGGTCCAGCTCTACATATTTCTTAGTTTGAGAAAATCAAACTTCAACATTTCTTATAAAATGTGTATTTCAGGACATTGAGTGGTTATATATATATATATATTTCTTACTGGCGTAAGTAGTGACAATCGTTAAATATGTATTTTGAATAGAGCTCCCAACCCTAGTCGCAGCAGAACTAGGTTCGAGGATTTGAGTCAATTTGCAAAAAAAAATGTCTTACACCTCAAACCATGTAGAGTAGAAAATATTCTTGTGTTGGAAAGCATTTAACTCAAGGAATGCTTATGATTATAAAGAAATCAAGGACAAATCTGAGGAGATGGGTAAATGTCGTCGAACCTAAAATAAGACTGTAACTTAAAAGAAGGAACACGGTGGAATGAGAAGGTTCGCCATATTTGACAATTGAGTAGGCCTACGAGACAAGGATGCAAAAAGGGATTTTTGCATCGATGAAAGCATCTGATGAGATGATAGAATTTTATTATACTTATTATTGTAAAAATGTTCTAAATTCCAGACTTTGTTGAAATTTTAAGTTTCATGCTGAAAGATATTAAAAGTTTTGCATGAAATCGAACGCTGTTGAAAAGGTGAATTACTACAGTTTTGAGATCTAGATAAGAAATCTATCCATTTCAATTAAATTCGCTACATCAACACCTAAGAGAAGAAAATCGAACCTGGTAACACAAATTTAAGAGAGAAATCTAAATCTCTGGTGATTAGGCCAGTTAAACATCTGCTCTCTGTAAAGTAAACTAAAAATACTGCATATACCGGAACTGCCACATGAAGGTAATATGGTGCCGTTCCAGTCCTAAGGAACACCTGCCCCGGCCACATGGTGGTAATATGGTGCCCGTGACCACTTCTCTTTGATAAAGCGAATAACTAGCGATCATAGACCATGGACGATTTACTACAAAATTTTCAACAGCTGGGTGTGGAACAACAACAACAACAACCACAGAACCAACCCGTAAATACACAACCACTGCAGCCCCAGGACAGACAAAATATGGAAGGACCAACAATAATAGCGCTACGGCAAATTACTGAAACCCTACAGAAAATGACAACTACGCGAAATTCACACAGGTTAGATCCATTGTTCAGCCGTTCGATGGAAACAAGAAAAAATTCAGAAGATGGTTGTCCGACATGGAAAAAATTTGCGGCACTAGCAGAGGCAACAACGGATGAAGAGAAAAAGAAAATCGCTCTGTTAGGTTCTGATTCGTACGTGACTGATTTTTTAAGAAGGAGGTCCCAGCAGTACCCCACAGAAACCTACGAGTCCCTAAAAAAAGAGCTCACCCAGAGATATGGGGAAATCATAGACAAAATGCATGCTTGGTCAGTCCTTAGAAGCATGAAACAGGAAAGAGATGAATCGGTACAACTTTTTGGAGATCGATTCCTCAATATGGCAGAAGAGGCATTTTGCGGAGAAATCCCTACCACACCTGATGTAGAAATACAGTTAGTGGGGATATTTGCCGATGGCCTTAGAGCGGAAAATATCAGAAGGCATCTTATTAGAAAAGACACCAAGACTATTGCTGAAACAATCCAAGCAGCAATACAGGAGGAAAATCTTCACCGAAGGTTCCAACAAAGAGCAGGTAGGGAACCCCGACCAGAATATAGGGACTATGATGAGCATGAGCCTATGAAAGTTGACCATACCAGGAGGCAATGGACTCGCCCACGACAACGAGATGATAAGCCCCGCAATTATAGACCCCCCACACAGAGGCAAAACGACGTCAATAATGTCAATACAAACGGATGCTTTACATGCGGTAGGCTCGGACATGGTTACAAGTCCTGTAGAGCAGATTACAATCACGCACCACCCAGAAGAGGAGGTTACCAACCACAACAACCCGCACCACCCCCACGTGATTACACCAGAAATCAGTATACCAGAGGCGCACCTCAACCCCTCATGCGTCAGGGAAACGGCCGCGCCACTCACTAAACAGGACCGTTAGTGAGGGCAACAATCACAGAAACTGGTCCAAAACAAAAGAAACAACACAGAACAGAAATTGTCAAGTGGGCCCATCCAGTAAAATACAATATGAAGAAATGTTGCATGATGGAACTAAAATACATCCGGACCCCAGTTCCTGCATCATGTCTATACAGGGCCAACAATATAGGGCACTGGTAGATACAGGAGCATCCATCAGCCTTATTAGGTTCCAGCTGTTCAAGAGGATCCAACACTTAGTACGATTTTTCAACCGTCCAAAACACACCTAGCTTCAGTCACGGGACAAAGACTAAATTCAGTTGGGACAGCATGGCTAAAATTTTCCTTAGGCGAAACAAAATTTTGAACACCCATTTGTCATTACTAAAGGAATGTCTAGAAATCTTATCCTAGGGAGAGATTTTTTTTAACAAACACAAAGTTCGAATATACTATGACCTCCACAAAATCAAAGTCAACAATACGTACATAGATCTCCAGGACGATATCCACATAGCGTCTTTAGTAAGGATTACAGCTCCCATAACGGTGGCTCCAAACTCCCTGGTCATAGCAAAAGGCAGAGTAAAAAATTCTGAGTACATAACACCAGGGCAATCAATTCAAGTACAGCCCCTAGCAGAAGAAAGCATTATTGA